>NW_019292042.1:131527-155467 GCF_000500325.1 Leptinotarsa decemlineata
ATTCAAATAAATATTCAAAATAATAGTTTTAAATTTGTTTATTTTGAAGGATATGGCACATATTTCAAAGCTTTGCTCCGTTATATGTAAGAAGGCTGAATTTCAACGAAATTATTATTTTGTGTTAGACTACATGAAGCACTACATGAAAATCCTTACGGCGCTCTAGGATCGGTGCCTGTGCGAATTTAGCGACTCACGTTGGATTTGCATCGCTGAAGTAGGTTCAACCTATTAATTTTGATTCAAATTTTTGACCAATGGATAAAAATACATAAATTTTAAGACAAAAAAATTTAAATTTCGTTTTAGCCCAAGTAACAAACTTTTTCTTATATTCGAAGTATAAAGTTCACTAGTTTATCAAAGGTTTAGAATTAGTGGTCTACTTTCAACACTTATACCTTGAATCTAAAAGATTTTTGTTTACTGAAGACAGTTTCATAGTGAATTGGATTGTCATAATACTTTCCATGAAGGTATTATTGTGTCGATATATGTATATTTCCTATTTTCAACACTTTTATCCCAAAACTGTATATTCTGTTTACAAATCATCAAACACTCACTTGAAATTAGTTTTTTATTATTTTTCTTTCTTTTAAATATTCTACGAATGTATTACTATTATAATATGTATATATGTTTCCTATATTTAACACTTTCATTCCAAAATTGTATACTGTGACCTATAATTCGGTTTAAGGCCAGTTTGAACAATAATTTTTTTTGTTATTGTAACATAAATATTGCAATTAGTTTATATATGTTTCTATGACAAGACTTAATTTTAATTAATTTCTAGATCATCATATGGTGCAGTTTGTTAAACCAAATCTTTTAGGAAATAATAAAGAATTCAAAACCAATTTTGTGAATCCTATAACGAATGGTCAATATGAAGATTCAACAGAAGATGATATCAAACTGATGATGAAAAGAACCCATGTACTTCATAAGCTATTAGTTAAGACTGTTCAGGTGAATCAATATTTATATGAGTATTAGTTTTTTCACATAATTCTCTTGACGACGAGGATAGATAGTTTTGAGCTATGTATATGAACCTTCACTATTTTAATACCATTCCGGCTTTATTTGAAAGTATTTTACATTGCAGCGAATAGAAGATACCGAATTACAGATTTACCTTCCCAAAATGCAAGACCATGCATTATTTATTCAATTGAATCAGGTTCAGGTGGATCTTTACAATCAATATTCTGAAATTATAAAGTTAAACATTGGCAAAAAGCAACATAAAGGATTCTTCAGCGATTTTTCAGTTTTCCAGTTAATATGTACTCACCCCCACCTTTTATCAATAATGGAAAAAATGAGGACTAAGAGAATAACAGAAACGGATGTCATTACAAATGAGGACGATCAGCCTATCTGCAATTTGAGTGGTTGGTGGAAGGATAAAATGCCGAAAGATGCCAAAAAAAAAATTGACTATGGAAGTAAATTGGTTGTTCTTAAGGCTATAATAGAAGAATGTGAAACAATTGGCGATAAAGTGTAAGAAATCAATTATTCTTATGTATGTGTTTATTCTTAGATTATTTACAGTGACTTGATTTCATATTTACCAAGTATGTCTTGCAAAGTTAAGATATCTGCATACTCTATCAGTCATTCTTTTTGCATTATTTCATGATTCATAGAGAATTTGTATATCTATGGATCCTAAGAATAATATCTCAAATAACTTTTTTCTGGTTTTGTTTGCCATGGTCTGCATCCAATAGAAACAAAACCACGCCCGCCACCGGTGGTAGATAGATTAAATTCAAAGTGAGAGTGGTTCTATTCGGTTCTCCACTGCAACTCTTGAGGATTTTTTTGTGGCTTACACCAAATCAAACTCAACCGAATAAATTCAGCTGCTTAATGGAGCTGATTACTTTATCTAGTGAGTGATTTTTCAGACCAGTTTGTGAGAGTGCTGCAGGGCAGCCATAGAATTGGCTCTCTGCTGTGAGGAATAATCCTCTGTAAGGTTACTAGGGTACATGTTCGATTAATGACCCATTTATTTTGTTGTTTAAATATGTTTAAAATATGTTTTTTCCGTTAACCAGTTATCGCACCCCTACGAACGACAACCCTCAGAAGTCGAAACTTGTGCGAGCTAAGGACTAACGAGGTCTTACCTTTTAAAGTGTGTTTGTAGAAATTCATATTGAATACAGGATAAAGAAAATAACTTTTGTTACTTGAGAACAAACAAACCAAAGCTAACAAACCCAAACTGGTCGTAACAAATAATAAACTAAGTAGAAATTAGACAAAAGTTATTTTCTTCCTCAATCTAGTGAGGACCTACCTTTGTTAGGTAGGTAGGCAAGACAAATGTGTGTAGCTTTGGAATCATAAATGTGGACCATTTCTGAAATATCCCCTATAGCAGGTATAATGACATACTGAAGAGATTCCAGTTTGCTCACCGATATTGAAGTAGTTGGATGTTGAAGGTGCATGGTCTCTACTTATTGATTTATACAATTTCTGAAACAGAAACGTACTGTTCAGAAATATCGTCCATATAAATTAAATTACATAGATTATGATGAACGCTTGTTTTGATATAAAAAATCAATATAAATGAAAATAAAAACATCTAAGTACAAGCATAGAACTCGCTCACTTTTCGTCTAAAATAAATTACTTCAATTTTTTTTTAACGTCTCTAGACGCCTATTTGTTTTGATAGCATAGGGTATTCTATTATAAATGCACATTCTGTATAATAAAGATCTTTTTGATACCAAGAAGTGTCATATTTACTAGGCAAAAGGTTATCTTTTTTTTTTTTTCTTTTTTTATAAGAATGTTGTTTGTTACTCTGAACATATCTCTTTTTTTTGAAACATAACATGCCACCTCATGCCACACACAGATGTCAGGGTCATTATTTTAAGAGATTCAAAAACATCTCTACATGAATCACGAAAACCCAGACCGCCTATAATTCTGACTGCTCGGTTTTGCAATTTTAAAACTTTTTCAGCATTTGAGGCATAACCTTAGTGCATTATTGCATATCTCATGCTTGAGTGGAAGCAGGTAAAGTAAATTTGTCTAACTATATTGGAGCTACAGTTTTTGGACATGACTGCTAAGGCAAACACTCTTTAGTTTTCAATATATACGTCTTGAAGCCCTGAGGCCATGATCTATTTTCGAACCAATCATTTTTACGTATTCAAAAAATATTTTATTGTGAGATTTTTACCAAACAGTTCTACAAAAACGCAATACGTGTTTCGCCATACACTGGCTTCTTCGGGCGTGTCTTTACTCATATATAGTTAACAGTAATTTTCAGATAGAACTATTTCATTGCACAAAGATTTTTTTTTTTGATTTTCCATTATAGTGTGTGTATCATCAGCGTAGGAGGCAACTAAAGATAAAGGGTGCTGGAGAAATTTCAACATATCATTATTCATATATACCACAAAGAGAGTTGAGCCTTTTATCTATTCCTGTGGCACTCGCGCGATAACAATTTTCATGTCAGGTAAAGTTTTTAATTCTGACTGGTTGCGAACGGTCCAAAAGATGAAAGGTGAACCAGTCCAGTGGAATTCCTCTCACTCCGTATATCTCCAGTTTTGTTAGGATAATTTTATGTTTAACACAATAAAAAGCTTTGCTGAAGTCGATAAATAATCCCAAAGCAACTCGTTATTTATCAAGTGTACCTACAACGCCACTTACAAATATCTCTGTTTGGTAAAACCATGCTGACATTTTGATAGCAGTTCATTGCATTTAAGAAAAGCCACTTATTGTTTATTTATAGTAGCTTCCAACAATTTAGAAAAGCCAGATAAAAAACTTATTCCTTGGTAATTTTCCAATGCCTTTTTAATTTTCATTTTCTACAGAAATATACCCTCATGCAATCAATGATGTACGTAAGAGTTTCAGTAATGCAAGAGGCGATGCCTTTTAGTAGAATATTTGATATTACCTGCAGAGTTTGAGGTAAATTCAAAGAACATTCTGATCTTGAGGTCTTTTCTGGCTACATTACCTAGTCTCCTGGGTTTGTTAACAGGATTAGGAGTTAGAGAACTGAGAACATTGCCCTTTAAAGGAAGGTCAGCTGGGGTCGTTTAGTTGGCATCTATCTCCTTTGTAGAGTCAGAGGCGAATTCTTTAGTTACTTCTTGGCCCATAAAGGTTCTCACCTAACGAAAAGGTCCATCAAGGCAGAGCCCCTCAATACCGTGACAAAAATTTCAATGACGAAAATTCCATTAGTGATACTGAGTGGGCTTAGAGCCGTACATCTTTCAGGCATGTGTGTGTACACACATTGGGATGAGGCTGTCATGAAGGAGGTGGTGTACATCAGCAGGGATATTCTAACGTCTCCGCTGCAGGGCGACATCACAGGAGGATATGTGATGGAATCGCCTTATACTTGATGAGAATTCATAACGTAATCAAGAAACATTTTTTTGTTAGATTCTTACTAAACAGTTTTATAAAATGCAATATGTGTTCCACTATACAATAGCTTCTTCGGGCGTATCTATACTAAGTCTAGTATGGACACGCCTGAAGAAGCTATTGTGCATCGAAACACGTGTTGCGATTTTGTAAAACTGTCTCCATCTTTATACAAAAGATTGTGGAAAATTTCCAAAGAAAGTAAGAAATCAATCAAGTTCAAAATAAACTCTTAACAAAGATGTGTAGATGGATCATGCATAAAAATTACTTTCAGATACAAACTGGAAGAAAAAACCCTCTCGAAACAACTACTATCACGTGAAATCACTTTTTTCTATTCAATTTGTATCCGAACATTCGGTATGGAATTGAACTAGATAAAATCCAAAGGAACGTTACACAATATAATATAAGAAAGAATTGTGTATAAAATTTCACTTATATAGAACACTCATCTTCAATAGCAGATTTCGAAGTTTCGGAATAAGACATTTGTATTACATCATCACAACCATTCTAAATAATATTACAAGTTGACGCACTTGTTTTATTTATTACATTACGACTATATATGTCAGGGGTGAGAGAAATCCACTCATGTCACGATAATAATAAGTAAAGACATTCTCGTACGCTTCTTTAAGAGATCGGGTCGCCTGGTATCACAAAGGTTTTGTTAGTGATACCTGATAAGGCCCAGTACCATTCAAGGATCTGGAAGAGCAAGGGAAAGGCCTTTAATCGTGAGCAGAGCTCATGCAACTGTCCCTTCTGGAAAAACCTGTGAAGATATAACCAAAAGGGGAAATGACAAAGTTCCTCGAAGAAGCCATTGTATGGCGAAACACATGTTGCGTTTTTGTAAAACTGTTTAGTGAAAATCTTACAATAAAGTGTTTTTTTATTTCAACTTCAAGTATTCTCCACAGAAAGTATTATCTGGATTTAATCCTGTTACTGAAAGTATGAAACAAAATTAATTAAATTTCATCATATAATTAATGGTATTATTACCTCAGAAGCTTTTGTTGGATCAGTTCGAGTAAAATCAATTGTGCCTATACTTGATCTCATTCAACCTTCCTCTCAAGTTTTGGAAGATTCAACAGATTACCCAAGCGAACTTATAACGCTTGAATTTAGTAGTTATATTAGAAAGAGGTATGAACAAGAAGCGGAAATAGGGGCGTGACGTCATCACCCTACCACATTAGATTTTTAATAATTAATTACAGGTAAACTACGGTACTTGGAGAGATGACACAAAGTGCACTGTTTTTCAATTTAAAATTTCTATCAAGTGAACTATAAACAAAAAATCATAAAAAAATCCCATTGCCATCATGCACTGGAGGAAATATTTTGAATTGTGACCTATGACTTGTTCATGAATTCATTTTCAGTAACAACTTTTTATGGATTTGTTTTTCTTATTACAGGCTTGTATTCTCCCAAAGCTTGGGTGAACTTAATCTCATAGAACATTTTTTGAATACTTATGGTACAGAAAAATGTTTATCATGGAAAAAAGCAGAAGATTATTATCGAATGGATGGTACTGTAAATACTGGAGACAGAACTAAAATTTGTGATAAATTCAATGATACAACTAATAAGAAGATAAGGTGAGTAATTTTCGTAAGATAATGTATATGGGTATTTTCAGTAATAATTATTCATTTTAGGTTGTTACTGATGTCTACTAAAGTAGGTGGTTTAGGATTAAATTTGACTGGTGCTAATAGAGTTATAATAATGACAGTGAGTTGGAATCCTTCGTATGATACTCAAAGTGTATTCAGGGCATACAGATTTGGTCAAGAAAAGGAAGTTTATGTTTATAGGTTAATTTCATTGGTGAGTTAGATCTTATTAACTATTTAAAAACACAAGTATATTAGGTATAGTTTACCTCCCCCACAAAAATTAATGCATTATTTTATCACGATCCAGCGGTACCCTGCATAATTTGTTATACCATGTGGCTGACAATATTATTTGTGAATCTGTACGAAAGTTCTTTGTGATTTCGAAAATATCTGACAGTAAAAACATGAAAAAAAGTATAAATAGAATTCCTCAAATTATTTCATTCAGATTATTTTAAACATAGAGTTGTTGTGGTTAGCGTGTCATTGATATATTTTATTTTTGATCACCTTTGTTAATGATGAATGCCCCCAATACTTAACACATCATTTGAGCGAAGTGGAAATGGTAAAAGTAATTACAGTTCTTGAGAAAGGTAGAAGTCAGTACCATGTGGAAAATCTCGTTATCATAGCATCATTTTGATAGTGCTAGCTATGTTGCAAGAAAAGAACGGAGGAGAAAAGTACATTTTAAAGTTAACTGCGTCAACTATTGTATAACGCGAAACCTTAGAAATGAGATCCTAGATGCTCAAAATTTTCATGTATGTCGGACAAACAGTTTGGAATTGTTAATACAACATAAGAACTAGAGTGTCAGCCCCTAGTTCAAGACTTACTAGGAGGCATCGGACCTGAACCTGTCATTGGCATCGCTTTAGGCTTTGCCAAACAACCATTGAACACCTGAATGGCAAGAATATTCATGGACTTCTGGCAGAATCTTCCAGGATTGGCTCACTCTTAGGCGTTTATTCACCCTTCGAAGCTTAATACCAAACAGTTGTTGGACTAAAGTAGGGATGAACTACGATGCCTTCTTACAGGTCACTGTCATTTGAATCATCATATGCAGACTCAGACTGTCGGAAGACAGTTTGGAAAATGATGAAACAGCAGAGCACATACTTTGTGCCTGCCCCGCTGGGCAGCAGATCAGGTTTTTAAAGTTCGGCAGAGCCGTACTCTTACCATCTGACCTGAAAGACCACTCATCATACAAACTAATCGGCTTCGTAACGAAGCTAGGTTTATTTAGTCGAGTGTGAATAGGTGTGAGCCAAAATAAACCCTTGCGGGTTGCGGTGGAGGTTCGAACAGACACCCTCACTTTGGAGCTAACCTAACCTACAAGGAGGCGTCTTAGAGTCAGTGTCACTTTTTCCGGGTTTGAAGGCCGTGGATTTTTTGAATTTCTTGAGAGGTTTATACATCCTGAGTTGATTTCTCCGATTACTGGATATTACGGCTACGTAACGGGTATTTATGTTGACTCTTCAAATAGTTTGGTGTGCTATTACCTGTATCTGGCATAGGTAAATTACGTAAAGCGTGTTTATATTGGTGTGATAATATCTTTACCTGGATTTGGTAAATTTTCAATAACGTTCGTTGACCCTTTTCTACCTGCCGTCATGCTGTTCGCTATTTTTGAACCTCTTAGAATAGGATTCCATATTCGATTGAGGTTTACAGATTCTTCTTTTCTGTTTCTTAACGCGTATTTATGCTATATCAGGTAGTTAAGAGTGCTACCTGTAATACCTGTACCTGGATTAGGTAATTTGTCGGTAACATTCATTGACTATTTTCTACCTACTGTCATACTTTTTGCTATCCTTGAACTTCTTCAAGATTCTATATTCTATTGAGGTTTACCGCTTCTTCATTTCTGTTGAAATTATCCGTGTGTTTGTGGATCTCTATTGCCTCCCGTACCGGTCGTCTATGGTATCCCTGGTTGAGGGGAACGAGTTCTATGTTTTCAAACAAAATCCTGTGGTTTCCTTTGTAGAGTGCGTGTTCTGCCACAACTGACTTATCCGTTTGACCAGTCTGCAGTTTCTTTCATGCTCCTTCAGTCTTGTTCCCATAGATATTTTGGTGATTCCGATGTACACCTTCCCACAAGTGCACGGTATGCGATAAACCCCTGCTGCTGATAAAGGATCCTTTTTGTCTTTAGCCGACCTAAGGTACACACACAATTAAGTACACAATTAAAAACTTAGCCACAGGAGATCCTCTTTTATCTATTTCTGACAGTACATTGTTATGAAAATGTAAGGTGGCAGTTGTGGTGGATTTGCCCTTTTAAAAGCTATATTGTTGGTTAGGTAACTATTGATAATTTTAATAAAAGGAATAAGTTGGTCAAGCATTCAATACTCTGTAAGCTTGGCAAAGAGATGTAGTTCTGATACTAGCCTGTATTTTTCCACACGTTTGATCACGTTTCTGTAAACTGAAGTAATTTCAGCTGACTTGAAATGAATGTTTGTTTTAGAGGAATGATTAATTATGATAATTCACTACCGAAATATTTCACAATAGTTCTCCTTGAAACCAATTAGGTATCTAGGTGAAAAATTCTAGTGAAAATCAATGTGACTTTGAATTGTTGAATATTTTGTCTTGTATCTGTGATGAAAAATAACTAGGCAACCAATTTCCTGTTTCAATTATGTTGAATAGGAAGAAAGTAACACTGATGAGAAGTTGTTACATTACATCATATGAACGTTCCAGAAACTTTATTTTGCCTATTCAAGCAAGGGAAGATGCAGCCATCAGTTAGCTTACGGCACCACAGCGATAGCAAGCAAAGTAAATCAGTATAATAAATGTAAAGTGATTTTGTAGTAGCATTTTCAAGTTGAATTTTTTGTGTCATACCAGAGTTTTCCTAATTTTCTTTTCGCCTTCATTACATTTCTAAATTTTTTGGTTTATAACGACAAAATTTCAACTTAACAAATATAATGAATTACGCAAATTTTTATTTGGTTAATATTTACCTACAGTTATTTTTAATAAGATGAAGATTAAAGTGAGAATGTTATTTGGGGACCAATCATTATTGTGTTTACTAAACTTTTTGACAAAAATTTCAGGATACAATGGAAGAGAAAGTTTATCATCGTTCTGTAACGAAACTAGCGATATCTCACCGGGTGATAGATAAACATCAAATCACAAGACACTATCAAAGAATGCACTTGCAGGAATTGTATTCGTGTAAACCTTCTGCTGACGAAGAACGGCCAACGCCAAATGTACCCGAAGATCAGATGCTTGCTAAATTGATACTTCAATTACCTTGCATTTTCAAATATCATGAGCACAAAGCTTTGTTGGCTAACAGACCAGAAGACAGCCTCAGTGAACAGGAATTGACAGCTGCTTGGGAAGCTTGGAAAAATAATGAAAATTCTGCCAGTGAGTTTTGTCATATATATGAATTTCATAAGAAACATTACATTACTAAAGTAATAAGTGAAAGGTAGAACTGAAATCTCTGACATGTAATCCAACATAAGCCCTGTTCCCACTCACCAGAACTGCAACACTCTTCTCGATGCATCTAGAGTTGCAGTTCTTATGTATAGGAGAAGTGATAATAGGATGTCGAAGTTAAGAACCTAGTGTTATAACAATTTGTTTTGATATAGCTGACAAAGTTTCTTGTTGAATGTTAGAGATTCAAACTTCCATTGTCTAAAAAATGGCAACATTTAAAATCCATCAAAAAATATAATGGATTTTATGAAGTAATAAATTTACTAGAATCGAAATATAGTAATGAGTTATAAAAAAATTAAAATAACATAAAAAAATGTAAGAAGATACAAAAAAGGTAATATGAAATGTAATACTATGAAAATTTATGTTAGACAACAACATGTGAAGTAAAAAAACTAATCAATACAGTTTATTGTATGATTTTTACTATAAAAGGGTTTTACAAAAACCGCGACACGTGTTTCGCTACACAATAGCTTCCTCAAGCATAAACAGTTTATGCTTGAAGAAGCTATTGTATAGCAAAACACGTGTCTGGTTTTTGTAAAACCCTTTTATAGTGAAAATCATACAATAATTTATATTGATTAGTTTTTTAATATGGATTTTCATCAAGTATCGGCCAGTTCTATTCAACATGTGATTTGTCAAAAATATATAAAAAGTAAAAGAGAAATAATGGTGAAAAATTCATAATGAGAAGAAAAAAGGTTTCAAATCCAGAAACTTCACGATGTTTTCATTATTGGTATCTACAAACGTCTTCATCGTCCACTCACTAGAGGTATTGAACATTTTTCCTGTGCTCTTCTTTTTACTTATTGACAGTGAAGGACTCCTTAAAATCCCTATGGAATATTGGTCTCGGTGTATTTTTTTGAATTTTGACATGATGTGGTCTATGTAATTCTCAACCAATGTTACCATTGCGCCAACCCCAAAAAAATGAACAGTTTTGCCACTAGGGGTCGTTAGAATCACCCCTTTCTCAGAATAGAAATCGGGAACGACATTTTCACCTGTTTCATTATAGATAATGTTGCATATCATTATGCTCTTTTATAAAAAAATTATTCACCCCTCCCCTTTTCCCCTACCACCTATTATGAAACGCAAAAAAATGATATCTAGTTTACTTTCAAATGCATCGTCGGATGTTTGAATATGCTTGAATTAGTAAAATAGCACTTTTTCATATGATTATCCCCCTCATCCGAGGGGTACAAAACAAAAAAAAAATCGGTGGATTGTTCTGAATTTTCAATATGATACAGTTCATATTTTTGTGAATAGAAATTAATTAGGTGATAAACTCCAAATGGATATTTTGGATGCTAGGGGGCGTTAAAGTCATATCTTGCTCAGAACAGGCTATTATTTATAATAGGCGGAAACGATATTTGTGCGTGTTTAATTTTAGATTATGTTGAGTCATATTATATTTTTTAATACATTCAGGACAAGTTTCAGTGAGATGAGGGTGAACTTATTCAAGTAGATGAACATTTCAACCCAAGAAATACCCCTTATCAATAAAACTATCAATTTTTGGAGTTTATTACCTAATTAGTTTCCATTCACAATAACATGCACTGCATCATATTAAAAATTAAGAAAAATCCATCGGGGGGAGGGGGGATAATCTTATGAAAAAGTGCTATTTCCCTAATTCAAGCATATTCAAACATCGACGATGCATTTCAAAGTAATCCAGATAAAATTTTTGCATTTCATAATAGGTGGTGAGGGTAGAGGGGGGGAGTGAAGATTTTTTTTAAAGAGCATAATCATATGCAACATTACCTACAATGAAACATGTGAAAATGTCATTCCTGGTTTCGAAAATGAATAGTCTATTCTGAGCAGCAAAACTATTCATTTTTTGGGGTTGGTGCCTTGGTAACATTGGTTGAGAATTACATGGACTACATCGTCATAAGGATTTTGCGGGGTCCTTCGTGGAAAGATCTGGAGTATTTTCCAAAGGGGCGAATTCTTTTCAGACTACTTTTCAGAAATACCCAGGGTTCATCTATAAACAGTGAGATCCTTTTAAAATGAAAACACTCTCACAAAACTTTTTCAACTGATTGGCGGTTTTTTCCATTATGTAGATATTTGAGAAGTCTACTAGAACACAAACTCTTCGTGAATGATTCTTACTACACCAAAGGTTCCAAACAGTACATCATAAATCAAGACTAATATTTAATATTTTCTTATGAACAACAGCGCTTTTTTCGTGTTACCTTCCTTTTGTTCATACTCTATATTTATCAATATTTTGTATAGTTTTGTCCTATCAACGTCTGCTAGTTATTTTCGTTTTACTTCAAAAAGGATGCTGTCCATAATCTGTGTAATTGATGACTTGTTTATTTTGTGGAAATTCATGGTCACTTTAAAGAAATGATTGAATAAAACTAGTGTAAGTTAGACAAAAGTGTTTTCATTCATTTCATTGAAGCGATGCTGTCCATAGTAACGAGTTTAGATTTCTTTTCCGAATTTGATTGCTTGCGGTGAATCTAAAGACTTTGGATGAAGCCGATTTTATATCTTTTTCAAATCCGTCCCACTTCTGGAATTATTAATCACACTTTTTAATTCATATTCACATACGTACTGGTGAATTTGCAGTTCCTGATTGGGAGGTTCACCATTGTTCTTTTTTTCAGTAAAATAGTCTAAAGTATTCAAGACAATTTCATTAATATCTAAACTATGCTGGGGCATATTGACCAAACACAAAAAATATGTACTCTATACTAAACTCACAAAACCCATACTTCATATGGACATCCACTCACTTTGAAACATCTGACCTGAATGAAACCAGTTGATAAATTGATGAATGTTGCCGTTACTACGTGGTAGGAGATCATCAGGATCATCATGAAAATTGAGACATTAAACTTCCTGTTTTTATACCACTTGTAACTAACGTTACGTCAAACTACCAATACAAGTGTTATACCAACATAGAAAGTCTTATTTCTACATTTTCATGAAACCAGTTAGCATATGGGTATATGTAGCTTTACTTTAGTTTTATGGCAAATGTACTGTATGAAGTTTTCTGATCGTATTTTAGATACTCCAGCAAAACCACATGCAGTTCTACCACAAAGAACTCAGGCAGTCCCTCCGCAAAAGACTCAGGGAGTCCCTCCGCAAAAGGCTCAGGGAGTCCCTCCGCAAAAGGCTCAGGGAGTCCCTCCGCAAAAGGCTCAGGGAGTCCCTCCACAAAAGGCTCCGGGTGTCCCTCCACAAAAGGCTCAGGGAGTCCCTCTACAAAAGGCTCAGGGAGTCCCAACACAAAAGGCTCAGGGAGTCCCAACACAAAAGTCTCAGGCTTTACCAGCACAAAGGGTTCAGGCAGTACCACAACAAAATAATCAGGCAGTCCCTCCTCAAAATAACCATGCAGTTTTTCATCCAATGAGTCATGTAGCAAACCCTCCATTGCCCCCTTTGATTGAAGCCCTAAACTATGGTGTTGGCCGATCTAACCTGAATCAGCTTGCCAATACCAACCTATCTAGAGCACCACCAATTAATTCTTCATTAGATGATAATTTAAGGCAGTACTACATTCCAAAAAAAAAGTAAGTTGATGAGTGAGAGGAAACATGAGATTGTTTTGTTTTTGAAATTTACATTTACCTAATTTTTTTATTTTAGCGTTATTGTCTCTTCTCCCACAGTGAATTCACATATTATTGAAAATCGCACTAGTAATGGTGTTCTACCTAGTCAAAAACTGTTGTCTACTTCAGAAAATACAAATCAATCAGAATCAACAAGAAACATTTCAAAACGTGTCAGTAAAGTTATTCCACCCAGTAGGTTCAGACGTCAAGACAATGTGTTACCTACAGTACCTGTTGCAAAAAAAATCAACTTTTCATCTAAATCTGTGAGAAAATACAATTTGATTAAGTCATCAACTATTAGTGCTGATACGCGGTTCCAAAACAGCAGTCTCGCTCCAGGTAAGATTAGTTATTACTATTTGGTGTAAGATAATAATTGTTAATGAGGGAAAAAACAGTTTGATGATTATGTTAAGGAGAAATACATACACCAAGAAAATAAATATTTTGAGTGTAATTCAAAACACTCACCTTATTAAATGACTGTCAGAAAAACTGTTTGTGTAAGTCACAGAATAAGAGATAATTCAAATTCTAACATGATAATTGCAAACAATATAAGAAGACCAGGAGTTCTGGATGTGAATACAGAAGTTATATTTTGGGGCCATATATACAGGGTGGGGCACCCCCATGAGACACGGTTCCTGTAAACCAAACCATTAATTTTTTCGTGAATGTCTCCATTTCTTTTTATATATATTGATTAAAGCTACAGAAGAAAATTATTTTGGAGTCTACAGGCTGACTCAAAAAAGGGTGTCATATCGAAGATTTCATAACAGGTACCATGTACCTAACTATAAACGTTCTCGAGTTATTGATTTTTTTATAAAAATATTAAGTACAATTGGTGAGTAGGTAACATCAAAATATATAGAAATCATCCCTTCAAATTCTGACCAAGCATAAAAGAGGTTTTGGGCTATTGTTTATAAATTCTTGTAATTCTTGCAGTTATTTGTTCTTCATTGTGGACTTTTACTGATCGTTCTTGTTTACTGTCATTATTGCTGTTACTATCAGCACCTAGCTGATTTCAGCAGAAAATAATTTCTGATTTTTTTTAAATTCTTTTCCATCTTTTCACCAAATTCTTTAAATTTATTTTGCTTTTTGGCTATGACTGGTTGTTTGGCTATCTATCTTTGTTTTTTATATACCTCATAATTTTTCAGCTGTTCTGTTATCGAGATTTTTTTCCATTTGTTCTTATGCTTGACTTGTTCTTTTATAGTTGCTGTCCACGCCTTTTGTTTTACTTTTTTCTTCTCTGTAATCATTACTACCAATAAAATGGTGTTTTAGATATGGCAAAAAGTGTGTATTATGCTTTAATCGATTCACATTTGAGATATGGAATCTATGGTGTTGGCCGATCTAACCTGAATCAGCTTTACATCTTCAACCATAGATGTTTCTTTTTTTTTAATTAGTATTTAATCAATAATTGACTTTTGTGCTGTTAACCTCTCTTGTATACTTGTGTATATCCTCATGTTGAAAGAATGTGTTGGTAATTGTTAGGTTATGAATCATACAGAAGTCAAGCATTTTGGTTCCATTGTTATTTCTGATGTTTTCTCTATGATTGCCTATCATTTCGCTATATGTTGCATCTTTTATTCCAACTCGACTATTAAAAACTTCTACTATCAAAATTGTTCTTTTTGCTTCATCCTGCTGAAAATAGATTATCTGACGAGCCTTCAGATCAAGATCATCGAAAAACTCTTCCAACACTCTTGTTGATAAATCAATGTAACGGTGTCCGTTCAAAGAACCATGGTAGAAAAATGGACCGATAATTCTGCCTCTAAATAGACCACACCATAATATTTCTATAGAAGTTTGGATCTTGTCTGCATTTATTCATAAACCACCGACAAAACCCTAACCGTCTCTTAGGGTCACCAGGTTCTAGTGTTTGGTCTTAACTTATAAGGAGAAATCTTGTGTTTCTTCAGAATTCGTTGAATAACAGACGGTGGAACAGCTATTTCTCTAGATAAATCTCTGATGGAACTATTTGGATTTACCTCAAAGTAGGCTAAAACGTCAATTTTTAGATTGATTTTACAAAACGTTTTTTAATTCTCTTCTCAAAAATGTTTTCATTGTTCCCTGAATCGACGATGAAGCACAGTAAAAAGAACGCCGATTAGATTATTCACGACCGGGGAACGAATTGCTGTAGTGTTGGATTGTGCCGACTTAATTTGGCACCCTGTGCCAAATTATCTGGGATAACTAGTTTTTATAATCGTTTTTGCTCTCTCTAATTGTTCTAAACCTGCACCGTTGTTGGATGATACCTGCCTCTTAATAACTTTCTTTTCTGTTTGCTCATTGTTAGTGTCATTTCTATCTGTACGGTATATATCCTGTACGGTATATATTCGACTTTCCTTTAACCTTAACAAACTATAAATATCTGAAAGGATGCTACTTACTATTTGGTTTCAATTAACAATAAATTTATATAAATTCTGTTGCGGAATTGATCTGTCATGAAATCTTGACTGGAAAAAGTACCTTCAAATGAATAATCCATTATATTTTCCACAAAAAATAATTTATTTTGAATAATTAGTTTTTTTTTAGAAAAAATTATAACAATATTTTTTATAGGACTTACCAGTGTTAATAAGAATATGGAAAGACTACAAGGAAACAATAAAACAAACTTGATGCTTCCAAACATGCCGAAAGATATCAATGTTGTTAAATCAAAATCGCCAAAAATTTTAGGAACAGAAAGAAGACTGGTTCCATGTCCATTACCTCTAGGTATTCATTCTAACGTCAAAGAAAATCCATTTAACAGAAACCAAACCAAGAGTCAAGTTAACATCGGCAACTCTACAAATGAGACGGGTAACGTGAGAAGTAAACAAATGAACTCGGTTTCATCTTCAAGTGGCAATGAATTTAACAAAAAAAGGCATTCAAATGAAAATTCTCTTCCACCTCAAGATAGGAGAAATTTGGTGAGCAAAAGACGACATTTAGATGATTCTTCAAAAAAGTCTAAGAGAATCAAAGGAGCTCATGTACCATTAGGCAACAAAGGGGATGTTTCAACAATTATTTTAGATGACATACCCAAGAAACCTCATCAAAAAGAAAACGGCACAGGATCTAGTAATGAAAGTAGGCTAGTCTCAATTAATATAGATGATGAAGCTGATGTAATTTTTGACACTTCTTCTGAATCTGGTTCTTTATCAAATGAAATTATCAACAATTTGAAACTGAGCGGAGTTTCAGTTCGCCCAGTAAACAGTAAGTAGCAACTCCCAGCGTTATTTCACCTTTAAGGAAACTTTATATTTACGCAATTTGCTTCTTGCAAATAGCGTAAATAGCTACAATAGTTTGAAAATTGTTGATGCAAAACAAACGAGAAGTGTATCATCTGCAAAGATGTTCATGAAATCACATTTGACATAGAGATTAATTTCATTAGAATATGGAATAAACAAAAGTGGCCCCAAGACACTACCCTGCGATACACTGATTGTTATGTCAATCTCAGTAGAAAACAAATCATTAACTTTTACTTTTTGTTTTCTTGCATTTAAATAATATGAGATCCATTTCTAAACAATACCATCCTTATCATACCCTCTAAATTTGAAAGAATATCATGGTTAATGGTTTCAAATGCTCTTTTCAGCACTAAAAATTCTACAACAACGTATTTGTCATCAACTTCTGTTTTGTATTTACCCAAGGCGACTGCAGTGCTGTCTCACACTTTTTGTCTGAACCTGATTGGTTATTTAGTAATATTTCATTTCATTTCATCAATTATTCAAGATGGCGGGCAGCGCAGGTAGTCTGTCACTTGCTCCTAAAGAAAGTGAAAATATGATATTAAACATTGGTCTAAAAAAGTTGTGAATAAGGTAAAATGTGTGAAATGTAGTGAAAACTTCCATTAAAAGTTCCTCAAACAGGCAAGAGACCAAAAATGCAGAATGCAGACATGAACCAGATAAACAAACGGATGACATCATATATCTATCAGAAGAAGAGTATCTGAAGGAAGAAAACAAATTACTAAGGCAAATATTGGCCGACAAAGATACCATAATTGCCGACGAAGAGCAAGTCATTAAATTGTCGCAAAAGAAAATAGCATCTATGGAAGAAAAAGTCACGTTAATTAATAAGAAGAGAAGACAGACTGAAAAATATCAAAACTCCAACAAAAAACAACGTAAGTAAAGAGAAGTCTCCTGAAAAAAGTAAATCCAAACAAATGTCCGAACAACATTAAGGTGATTCAGAAATTCATAGCATACAGGGAAGCACAAGCAATGAAAACATATCAAAATACAACCATAAATCTGAAAACCAAACGGCACTTTTAGAAGAGAATCAGAGGAGGATTGTAGACATCATCATCAATATAAATAATGAATAGAAAAATAGTGAACGTTTCATGGAAGTAACAAGAAGGAAACGTAAATATCGGTAGAGGTGCAGGAGATGATAATTTGTATGGGTTGAATAATCAGCACAAAAAAATATGGTTATTAGTAACACAAGTTCCAGATTATATAAATGAAGAAAATATTAAAACATATATAGAAAGGCACACCAAGACAAGCCTGTCACCAGAAAATCAAGAAATTGAAATTATAAAACTGCAAATCCTCCACACCAGACGCAATAATCAGTCCTTCATAGTGGACGTGTCACCGAATCTAAAGGACAATTTGTATAATCCTAGTTTCTGGCCAAGAAACATTACATTTGAGAGATTTGACTTCAGGAAAGGCAAACAAACACCTTCTCAACAACCAAAACACTTGCAAAGAAAATGTAAACCAACCAGCTACTTTTTTAGAGGTGACTCAGACGTAAAATTTTCGAGAATGAAGACCCTATTATTACACCAAAATGTCCAATCCCTAAGAAATAGCATCGACATGATGCAAAAAATTATTGAAGACCTGAAGTGCCCAATAGTAAGCATAACTGAAAAATGGCAAACACAACTGGGTCTAAAACTTCATTCATTCAAAGAACACAACCTAGTATCGAGCCATTGCAGACCAGAAAACCAACATGTAGGTTCAGTGATATATATTTCAAAGAAGATTGTCAGCAGTCCAATTCATGAAATGGATACCATAGCTGAAGACTACGTCTTTGAATGTTCCAGCGCTTTCTGCAAGATAGATAGGACAAATGGATATTTTATACAAAAAAAATAATTAAATTTTATTGCAGGAGATTTTAACATTGACACGGTTTGTTTGGAAAGTAGGGCTTGCAGTGACTTCAGAAATCTGTTAGCTACCTACAATTATACTTTAACAATAACTGAACCGACCAGGGTCACTCCCCAGTCCAGCAGTTGACTTGATTAATATCATTACAAACTTTGAAGGAGATATGAAAGGAAAAGTCATTGAAACAGGTATATCGGACCACTCAGGGCAGGTGTTACTTGTGAATGGAAAAAAACAATCAACTAACAAAATAGTAAGACATCAGTATAATTCTAAATCTGTAAATTATTTCTGTATACAACTTTGGTGTGAAAACTGGTTAGTTGTTTACACCGCGGAAAATTTAAACGATGGTTTTTCACACTTCAGTTCAACTTTCGGTTTTTATTTTAATATGCACTTTCCAAAAACAGAAAAACAATTAAAATCTCATAAAGGAATTTTCAACTCCCCAGAAATTACACAAAAAAAAAATGACCCAAACTATAAGACAATATAAGGCATATACAAAGAGCAAAAAAAGAATTACAATAACCGTTTAGAAAAGACATGAAAAGATAACTTTACAAACAGATCAGCTAAGTCAGACAATAAATCCAGAGCAATTGTGGCAAGTTATCAAAAAAGTGACAGGGTCACCTCAAAATGGACAGTTTGAAGCTGATAATCCGCATGAGGTTGCGAATCGCTCTAATGAATACTTTATAAATGCGGCACATGAACTCTTGATGATACAGAAAAATATAGGTATGGAGGTAAGTGGATTTGAAAGATCAATAGACTTACAGGTTACACCTTTTTCTTGAACCCTATAACAGAATGTGAGCTGATGTCAATAGTAAATAATATGAAGAACAAGAAAAGCACGGATATTGATGAAGTAACAATCCATATACTAAAAAAATGTACACATGAAATTGTAACAGTTTTAATCCATTTAATCAATCGTTCTTTTGAAGAGGGTTTTTTCCAGATGAATTCATGGTAGCTCTAGTGAAGCCACTTCATAAAGAGGAAAATAAGTCGGAACTTTCCAACTTCAGATCTATTAATTTACTGACTTGTATATCAAAAATTTTTGAATTAGCTCTGGGCAAACGATTTGTTTCCTTTTTTTACAAAGTTCAACATGTTTGCTAATCACCAACATGGATATCTATATCTATTCATTTTAACAATGAAATTATAGAATCAATGGAAAGGGGAGATCTGTCCTGCGAAATTTTTCTATATTTATTCAAGGCGTTTGATTGTATAAATTTTGCTGCACAAACTTTTTAAATAGGGTATACGAGGTAACACTTATAATTGGTTTAACTTATATCTTAAAAACAGTACAACTCAACCAGAAAAATAAAACAGTTAGTTCAAATGCCTTGGCTACATTGATAGGAGTCCCGTAGGATAGTATTCTCGGCCCAATATTATTTATTATTTTTATCAATGACGTCAGCGAGGCTACAAAAAATTTAATTCTGCTCATCTGATCAACTATGCTGGTGACACCAATCTCCTGTTGACTGGTGACACTTTACCAGATATAATCAAGAATGGAAGTGAAGCAATCAAAAAATGCAAAGAATATTTTTTGAGAAAAAGTTGATTCTGCCTTATATTCAAAACTAACAATAGTTTAGAACACACATAACACTTGATAACGAAAAAATTATTTGCAATACCTCAGTGAAGTTTCTGGGCATCAACATTGATGATACTTTAAATTGGACAATTCAGATAGACAATATATGCACTAGATTGTCTTCAGTAATATATGGGATAAGAGTATTTAAAAAAAATGTTGATCTCGAAGTATTATCAACAGCATATTATGGAGTTCAAATAATAATTATGCAGAGTTTTTCTGTGTCAGAAAAGCGTGGTACAAGTACTTTTCAATAAAAATTCTAGGGATTCCTGTAGGGGAATTTTTAGATCAAATAAGTTGTTCACTGCACCAGCAGTTTATATCCTTGAAACAATAAAATTTCTAATTTCTTACTCAAATCTTTTCGAGAAACACCATAAAACCCACTTTTATGAAACAAGACATCCCATTTACACAAAGGCTCTGTGTGAGCATAGCACCATCTACCAAGCTATTTAATTTTTAACAGAATCCTCCCAAATATACGCAACATTAAGGTTGTAAGCAGATTTCTGAAGTCTTTGAAAGTATTCTTACTCGATCAGGAGCCCTACACTATTGAGGAATTTTTTCAAGGTGTGTAAAGATGCAAAATTTCCATTTAAATCAATTTTTTTTTATTTGAAAATTTTAGTGTGATGTATTCTAATTTTTTAGCATCTACTTTTATATATACTTACATTAAAATTCCATATGCTTAAAATGTATGTAGTTTTAAAATTTAGTACTTGTGACGTACTTTTACGCTCCTTTCACACAATACGATTTTGGTCGTCCGGTAAAAAGTCGGACGACCACATTCCATTAGTTAAATACGGAAATATACGAAATCTTTCACACAGGACGACAACGACTTATTGTCGTGTCTTTGTCGTACAGCTGTCGTCCACTGCCACTGCAATGGACGACGGTCGTGCCGTTCTCTGATAACAGTGACAAACGGCATCAAATGGACGTTTGTACACAATACGATTTTTAGTCGTGTGATATCTGCCGTATCAATTGAATCCAGTGGCACGTAGTAAAATGGCTGAAAATATCGATGTGGAATTTCTAATTTCACTAGTTGAAAGTAGACCAGTACTTTTGGATAAAACCCTCGAAAGTTACAAAGATAGAAATGTAACTAAAAATGCGTGGCGTGAAATTCTCCTGGAGGTAAAACCAGATTTTGAAGAGCTGGAGGATAAAGAAAAAAACACATTTGGTAAGTTGCATTTTTACTTTATTTTGCATTCAAAGTATTATACACTCTGATCAGAGATCTCAAATGGGGTTAAAAACCTGAATATAATTATTAAGTAAATTTAAAATATTTTCAGGGTGTTTTAGTTTTAAAATAGTTGATGTTTGTTTATAAACATCACTTTTATCTTTGAATCAATTAAGTAAAACGAAAAACGATTATTTGAGTACTCCTTTTATATTAATTAAAAGACACATCAAACTTAACAATCGCAACGGTACAAAAAACATATGCCACTAAATGTGCTTTTTGAATTCATACAACAAAGACGGAAGGAACTTCTTCAGAGGGCTTGTCGTTCTGACCAAAAGCGTCGTTGCCGTATTGACACAAAAATCCCTCGGTTATATTATAAACAGTTATAAAACAATTACACATAATTCTGTTTTGAATTTGAAGTCACATTACAACAATTTAAAATTCGTACAGTAAGTAAAGTCAAATAAAAAATATTTTTGAGGTAAATCTCATATTTTTATAAATNCAGTAGAAATTCCAATTCGATAAGTATAATGTAGCTCAGTAAAGGTACAGCCACTTGCCAGATATCTGAAAAGAATCACGTATCTTCATATTTCTTAAAAATGAATAAATAAATATTAGTATTTGTTATTTCATTTATATTTTAGGTAAGGACGTTATAAGACGGTGGACTAATCTTCGAGGTGCGTTCGCTAAGTCTAAAAGAAAAATGAAAGACAGCAAAAGAAGTGGAACAGATGCAAAAAAACCCTAGAAATATGTATATAATAATCAGCTTCAATTTTTTAACAAACTGTACGAAGTTAGAGAGACAGTTGATAGTTTGAATGACGAAACCAGACACGGAACTGAAAACAATTCGGAACACAAAGAGGTTGAGGCAAATGCTAGTTTCACGATTGACGAAACAATAAATAAACGTACGAGAAATAGGAAACATCGCAAACCTGATGAGGTGGAATTAAAAATTATGAAGGCATTAGAGCCTGAAAACAAAATAGTAAAATGTCTTTCTTCCAGAGTTTGTTGCTTCACCTTGACAGATTTGATTAAAATGAATTACTTCAGTTCCAAATGGGCGTTTTGCAAGTGATTGCAAACATCAATGAAAAAAGAAGATGGTTCCTCATGTCCCTCCTCCTTTTCCTCAATATATTCCTACACACTCTCACTCGCAGCAGTTTGCGTTCCAGCTTGCTCCTTCTTTTCCTCAACATTCGCAACTTACTCAGTCCCAATCATCTACACCATCATTTACTCAACTTTTTCCCACTCAATCTTCTTCAACTAATAATTACAAAATACAATCAACACGTCAGTATTATCAAGATTGCGGGGCATCATCTGGAATGACATCTCCAATGATAGATCCCAGGGACAGTTCCACTCCGCTCTCTCAGGACTTCAGCACAGTTGATAGTGTAGATTTTACTTCCCTCTAATGTCTTTATTTGTAAAACTTTGTAAAATTCAGGAATTTTCTTTATTTTGTTATTACAGAGCAAAAATAAATGACTTGTTTTATTAATGGTTTTAATATGCTAGAATTATTCAACCAACTCTGGCCTATGTCTATCGGTTCAAGTGATATCAACAAAAAATATACGAAATTATAACGATCTAAACAAAATTTTTTCTTAGAAATTTATTATAACAATTGAGGACTTAAAGAAAATTTATAAATTGTTTGTTTCTTGTTCTACATCTCGTTTTTGCATAAAAATAAGACTTGGGTTTATTTAATGAAAAACAAAAACGCCAAAATTTAGATTATCATTAAGAGTATAGAATAAAAATTTCGTAGTTTGTAAAATGGTATCCAAACTTACCTCAAAGTGACAGCCAACATTTCTATAGGTTGAATACAATTTCTCTTTTTTGTATTTCGCCGTTGAAGAACAGTCTTCAGTTTATCATGTAATTCATCGAAGGAACTCATTGACATGCGGAAGTAATTAAAAAATTTGGTTTGGTCATTTCTTAAATCTTCAAAGAGTATACGAAATGAACCTGCTTCTTCTCTCCTTCTATTGATTGGATGCACCCAATGTAGGTGATTACGTTTCTGCCTTTTTTTACGACGATAAATTAACCATAATGCCAAAATTTTTGCCCGATTTGATGCGACGCCTTGTGCTCTCTCGGACATCACGATAAATACTAACGATAATATGTCGTTATGTGTGAAAGCCAGTGAGTTTAGGTAGAATTCCGCAACAAGCGACCGAGACAGGAGACCGAGACAGGCGACAGATAGGAGAGACCGATTGTGGTCTCTCCAGGACCTCTAATGCAATTACATAGAGGTCGTTCTGCAGCCCGAGACAGAGACAGATGACAATCTACTGTCGCCTCAATGTGCCTCGTCAGTCCCCTACGAGAGCAGTAGTGAAGTGGGTCGTTGCGCGACATTTCTGTTTCGACACTGAATTGTGTATAAAAATAAATAATAATGTCAGAAATCAAACTTACTGGGGAGGAAGACGAATTGCTTATAGATTTAGTGGCTAAGAACCCACCA
>NW_019292043.1:0-23726 GCF_000500325.1 Leptinotarsa decemlineata
CACAGTCGCGTGATGGCTATAGAGGTTTCTGACACAAGTTGCAAGGCCTGCCGCGAGGCGCCCGAGACTCTAATGCACTTGCTATCAGCATGTCCAGCATATGCGGTCTCGGCCTATATCCATCGACATGATGCGATATTACCATCTATGATACTATTACGGTATTGACGAGACACCGGTGTTGCCCTACGCTCTGGGGTATATTGAATCCATTGTGAGGAACGAGAAATGCAAGTTATTATTTCAAACTCTAACCCAGAGAACAATTCAATTTTTCTGTTCAAAATTTTACAATTCAGTATCGCTACATTAAAAGAAAACGACAAACTAATGATTTTCAAAACTGAAATAAAGAACTATGTCCTGAAAAACAAGGAAACATTCTATGAAATACAACGATAATAAATACACCCACCGTTGCTGCTATCTCTGCCCTCTACCAATCGTCAAATATAATTCAGAATTTTGGTTGAAATTAATGTGCACACATGAAATACACATGTGTTTGAACTTATGCCCTACACTACATTTCAGTTATCTTCCTTATTTTTTGTTGTTGCACGCCACAATTTTCAACATAGTTTATGTACAGTACTAATAGTTTTAAGAGAAACCCTGGATACAACACACACATGCAATTAGGCCTAGGAATGTTGTTAGGTTAGGTTAGGTCCAAACTGAATGGGACTATTCGACTGAAACCCGCAAAGGTTTATTGTGGATCACACCTATTCACACTCGACCAAATAAACCTAGTTTCCTAACGAAGTAGATTAGGTTTGTATAGTGAGTAGTCTTTCAGGTCAGATGGTAAGAGTACGGTTCTGCTGTTTCATCATTTTCCAAACAGAGGCAACACACACTGCCTCCCAACAGTTCGAGCCTCTGCATATAATGGCTCACATGACCTTTAAAAAGGCATGTTAGACATCGTAGTTCATCCCTACTGTAGTCCAATAACTGTTTTGTATCAAGCTGGAAGATTTTGCCAGAAGTCTATGAATCTTCTTGCTATCCAGGTGTTCAGTGTTTGTATGGCAAAGCCTAAATCGATGCCAATGACAGGTTCTGGTCTGATGAAGCTGCTTGCAGCACCCTCCTTTGCAAGGGAGTCAGCAGACTCATTGCCTTCCAGGCCAGTATGGCCAGGAATCCAGACCAGAGACAATCTGGTAAGTCTTCCTACCGAGGAGAGTCGTTTTTGACAATTTGCTATCAATATAGACGTTGCTTGGTAGGAGCTTCCAACGCCGCTTGACATTGACTTGTGTATGAGGTTGGATTCGTTCAATCATTCCGTACACAATTCAATACCGTAAATTTCCACTTGAAATACAGTCTCATAGGTTCCTAGACAGGTTGATATCTCTGTCCTGGTTTTGCGACTGAAAACACCTGCACCAGAACCGGAAGGTGTTTTTGATCCATTAGTGAACCAATAACTATCTGCTCTTGATATTTCTGTCTCCCGGAGGACACAGTCCTCTCTACTCGGGAACAATACTTCATAAGGCAGTTCGTAGTTGACAGTTGTGGGCATAAAGTCAGAGGTCATTCCCAGAATTCTGTGACTTCTAGTGTCAACCAACAGTCTGTTGCACTCTGCATCAAATTGATTTTTGCAATTGGCAATGTGCACAAGTCTATATGCAGTCCATCTAGCCTCTCTATACAAAAACATTTGGAGAGAAAGTAACTAGAATGATCTTAATGGCCACTGACGGTGTGGTACTGATGGCATCACTGAAGGTCAGACTAGCACATCTCTGTCAGTCAGAGAGCTTCGCCTGGGCCCTTTTCTGTAAAACCTTTGGCCACCAGGCAATTGCACCATAAGTGATCATTGGTCTGACAATCATCACATATATCCAATTGATCTGTTTGGGATCTAAACCTCAAGTTTTATCACAAATCCTTCGACATGTCTATAGGGACAGTCTGGCTTAGTGTAAAACTTTTCCCAAGTGAGCGTTCCAGGTGATGTATGTTGTACTCAGGGAGTATATTTAACCCCATTTTGTAAAAAAATGGGGAAAAGTTGATATCATCAAGTGGCTCCGAGAAAAGGTTATACCATTTGCTGAAAGTTTGTTCAAATAAAAATCGATTCACATAATATGTAGTCGACATGTAAAGGGTTTCGTTGCTAGAAAACCACTTTCGAAACGAAAGATTCGAAAATACTACCAGATCACTCTGTTGAAGTAGTTCGTAGTATTGGATACTTTTCTACATCTCCCCATTGCCATCATATGTTGCGTTCAGAATTACTCGAGGGTATTACTGGCTTCTGCTGATGACTCCGTGCATTTGTACTTCTTTTGGCAACCAAGTGTTGTCCATCCTTGCATTTGGCTGCATTTGGCTGCAAAACCCGAAACATGTGTTTTTTGAATGCAAAGTCCGATAAGTCAACTCCTGTATTTATATCAATCTAATCCAAATTTAGTTCGCGACTACAAGTATGATTCTAGAAGCAAATAGTAGTGGTATGAGACCGATTGACGACCTCCCCCACTACTTGACCTTGACTGACCTGACATGACATTGAGCTACGTGTCAGACCATATGACCTTGAGACTAGGTATGTGGCTCCGAAGTTTTACCTTGAAAGAAGTCTCATAAAATTGGTCTATGCACGTGCAATATGACCTTGAATATTCGGTTCGACCTTGAGATTCAGGAAACTGGAGGTTTCTCATTGTTTTTATATTGGTCATCTTGAGCTTTATGCCTCCAGATAAAAGGATATTTCTATGGTAAAAGAAGTACACCCTTACTATCGAAATGAAAATCGGGATGAAGAGTTTTGCAACAGTCCATTTCAACAGAGTTCGATGCGGGGATTACGGAGAAAATGTGCGGCTCTTTGATGAAAGAGTCCCGCACCAATTGGATAGCAGAAAGACGTCGACTTACTTCGATACGGAATGGTACCACCTACTGAAGGTAACCCACGTGAAAATATTTTTCCACGATTAGTACCAGTGAAGACTCCAACAGTTCTGGTCATTGGAACTGTCAGAGAAAAAAAAGTGCTGCAGCAGCTATGCCTAACATTCTGATCTTACTCTATTTCTTTGGAGTACTTAATTGAACTCGGGAGAATTACATCCACTCGATGTAAAGTCCTGCAAAATGATGCAGGGCCTGCGACCATGGAAGAGCAGGAATTGGAGAATTTTTCTTCAAGGCAGCCGAAGGGGATGTCGGTAACTTGGTTTAGTTTTCGGCACTGAATGAAGTGATCACAAATTTGTCACAGCGTTGGAACTCGTTCAGCAAAAGGCCCACTGAAAGCAGAAAAGATCACTTTACCCCTGTGGTCACAGAAGAATAGGTAAGTGTTCAGGTTCTTCTTTAACAATTTTGAAGACAACGACACAGGACCTTTGGTTTCCTCAGGTCATTCGATTGAAGTCGACCACAATGACATGAAAGTATGGAATTTGTTGGCGCCATAAGCTGAGACTTTCAGAGAAAACGCGGCTTTACCACCTTCAGCGCTCTTATGGTATAAGCGTTTGGGAATTGAGAAATTTCGAATTTTCCATTCATTCTTCACCTTCAGGCTGATAGATCTCATGAGCTTGAGGTAGTCCTTCTCAACCGTAAGAGTAAGATGATATTCGCCGTGAATGGCGAATATCATCTGGGAAGAAAATCGTCGGAACAGAGGAGAAAAACGACCGTTTTTTTTGTTGAAATGGTTGTTCTGATAACTGGAGTTCCTTTGGAGTCTTGACTTAACTTGCCATACTATGGCAGAAAACCTGGCCGTATGAATGCTGTTATTTTTGGCTCACTGTGTTGTCTTGAGGCACATTCGATAAAAAACACTTCTATTACTTTCATAAACAGTATATATTTCCCGAAAATAACAATCATTTGACAAGAAATACTTGCTGCATTAGGTTAGAATTGGGTTATAGTAGCGTTCACTGAAATTAATTCTTATATCACCATTTAATCCAATATGAATTCTATTCAGAATGATCATGATCTCAACTAAACCACTGAGACCAGTCTCATATTCGAGAGAATATTATTTTAGGGAAAATTATGTAGATTTTTCGATAACCAATGTTCCTAGAAGCAAAATATTTCCATACATCTACGCAATGTACTTTTAGCAATGGAACAACTATGCAAAACTTTGTAAAATGAATGCATAATAACAATTCGCGCACCACGTTCCTTTGCCTATTGTTATTGTTAGTAAATTCTTTGTTGTTGATATCCGTGTACATTTCGAAGCGCTGGCAATGTAATTACCATTTCCTTCCATCATTCCGGACCGCAACTTTGTTTCCCAACTTTATACGCAGCATGGATGATTTTGCACATGGTGTTTTTGTTGCGATACTACCTCTGTAATCAAGGAATCGGATAAAGTTTTTATCAGTTACCCTCATACTGTTCACAAAAACAGCGAACTGAAATCAATTCAACCAAGCAAATTTGTATCAGCTGGATGTACTTTCCAACTACTTTAATTCACCACATAGTTGATTCATTTCTGAAAGATCTTATATATTCGAGATTATTACCAAAGAGGACCACGGCCAACAAGTCAAAGTATGTGGTTCACGAAATGAGCTGTGATGATTTCAATAGGAAATAAGTTGGTCAAACTAAGCAGACTATAATAAATAAACACTATTCAAGGAAACATAAATAACGATTTTTCACCATAGTTAATGCTAAATTATTAATTCTCAGATCGTACTGGACATGAAGAGTGACAATTTTTTTTTCAATGAACAATAGACTCTAAAATAAAAATAGAACTTACTATCTATCGAGAAATCTGATGATACGCGTCGATAATGAGAGTTCTTTTGACTTTGGTGGTATTTCATTCATTCATAATGATGTTTTATATAAATCCTGATCTAATTTTATCCGATATTATTTATACATATATTCTGTACTAGTAATACTCTTATTGATTTCTATTTTATTCATTGTAATTCCATTACTATTTAATATTTATACTTATATGTACACTGAATGAAGTTCTATATACAATGTGATAAGAAAATGAGTTTCTGTAAAATTATTTGTGAATTGGAGAAGTAAACACATTGTTTTGTCGAATGTTGATAATATGTGCATCAGAGCGAAAGTTTATTTTGTTTTACGAATGGAAAGGGTTATGCTATTTTTAAACTTTGTAAAAGAAGCAAGCAGAATGAAGGAACCTTCGATCGCTCATATTGAGCCAGTTATTAGTTTTCAATATTTATGAAATCCTACTGTATGTTCTGATATCACAGATTGTCCTCAATTTGTTTGATGTTCATGGCGTTCATACAAGAAGCGTAAAGAACAACACAACAATTCATACTGAATAGTAAGTACTTAACAGTCACATGGTAAACTTTTAATCCTTTCATTCAACAACTGTCTTTTTCGATAAATCAGTCTGAGATTACTGAATGTTTTTTGTAAACTTGTGCTGATATGATAAAAAAATCGTGTATTTTGGTCAATCCACAAATTCAGATTCTTAACTCTATTAGAGGGACCACCTCAAATCTGAATGCTACCAAAGTTATTTGCAGTAAATTCTTTTCTTGCATTCTTTCTACCAAACACTTTTGCAACAGTTCTATTTGAATACAGTTTCAGGCAATGGCTCATAGAAAATTGCTAAAGATTATACAGATCAAAATTCAAAATACTAACAGCCAAATGAAATTGTGTATCACAATTTGGGTTTGCGCTGTGATTAATTAATAATTCATAATCCTCTTATGAAGGTGAAGGAAATCTCTGTTTAAGTTTACTTGAGTATTCAAACAATGGTCATTGTTGGAAAGTTCTTTAGAAATCTCCAACTCTTCAAACTCTGTTAAAAAAGTTGAAGAATTTTCAAGCTCCAACAATTTCATTTCTTTAAATTTATATCCTCTCAACAAATTTATTTCAAAAACTCGAGGCTATCTAAAAACTTGCGAAAACCTTTTCTTTGAATTCAATAAAACTCACAATTTAATCCCTAGCAATCCACAAATTCCAAGATTATACGGTCTCCCGAAGATACACAAAGAAAAAGTCTTGAAATACGCTATATCTTTGTTTGATCCACCGGCCCGCATAATGGCCGATTTAGGTAGATGTTTCACGAGTAACTCAAAGTAACACCACAGTAGGAAGCTAAAGCTATCCCCACTTTTTGGTAAAATCACAGTGCGCATGATGGAATAATGCCGTGAATTGACAGGATAATCGGCAAAATTTTCATGTCTAAAATTTTTCACGTAATTTACGTGGCTTTTTGGCCTATCAGACTGAAGACGTTTCACTTGTGGAATCATGATAAAAAGGAGTTTTGTTGTGGCTAATATTAACACTTCGCCAGAAATATTCCAAGTTCCAAGTTGGATTTGGATTAAAAACAATAAATGGTATTCAGTTACATATTGTGAGAGCTGTATATAAAATTATCTTTAATCTGCCGCCTCATGTTGTTATCATAATTGTTATCTTCAATAATGGCTAGCAGTTTGTTCAAACATCCCAAAAAGGCATCTGATTATTGTGTAATTTGTTCTAACAATTCCAAGAAAAATCCACAATACAGCTATTGGTAAATATTCGTTTAGAGGGCAACTAAACAAATATAGTTTTTTAAACTATATTTATTTAGAAAGTAATTTATAAGATTTGTGACGTATAGTCGTGAAAATGAAATGCAAAAATATAACATTGGAATATTAATGCCATCTGCACCTGTTGCTCTGCTTTTCAATTTTTCCATTATATTAAATTTTCTGTCCCTTCGACTTGTTCAAAATTCAAAGAGGAGAACATTGAGTCCTCCATGTTATTTTCGTAATGATCCAATGATAGTTTGATTATCTTGGTACCTATTTGGGTAAGCAAACTCGCTAATTTACTAGAGATCCTGTTTGTCTTTGATTACCGCAAAATTATTACATTGCCAAGCGGAGTACCCGAAATACGAATTTCGGAACAATTCACCCGAATCAGATTAGGGAAATGTAGTATGAAGGCCTATATCACATTCGGAATATTCCCGTAGTTTCTCTCTCTCTTCATCCCACGGGTTTGCGCTCCGCTTTCGAGAGCTGATACATATATTCGATTTATTATTATTACTTTTATGGCCGGGAGCATATCTATTCGCGCGAAATGTAATTTCTAGTCGGATGCCTGGATTAGGTTCAACCGCAATCACAATTATGTTATGTGATGAGTTTTGGAATTAGCCTCGTCAATTTCATGAATACAATTATAATATTTATTCATGAATAGGAGAAAGATCTAGAAAAATGTTGCCATCGAAAACTGAAATGATACATAACTCAACTGTAATAGGATGTGAATGAACAAAGTGTTTCATGTAATATTATTTCACTTGTGTGTTTATTAATTTTGGTTACCATAGTTTATTTCCTTGAGCCACGGAGTGATAATTAATTTTCAATTGGCTGTTCCATTGGCGTACATAATTGAGTCGGTTAAAAAGTGAGAAAAATATAGTATTTATTTCGAACATTCACTGTTCACAATAGTGTGTGCATTGTGTCAGGTGAAATGGTCACTTTAGTTTTCACCTAATGTATATAATAATAGCAATAATAATAATAATAATGTAACGCAGGACTCGATACAATATGAGCGTAACCTCTCTATGGCCTGGATCGATTACCGTAAGGCATTTGATACAATTCTGCATGAGCTCATCTTGCATTTGCTCGGATGCCTTGCGGTACCCGACATAACATAGTGAGTGAGATGCATTGAACATTTGATACCACTTTGGCGAACTCGCTTCAACATAACATCTGGTCAAGCAAGAGTCCAAACAGGGTAGGCCACTTTCAGAAGGGGTGTATTTCAGGGTGATTCCCTCAGTCCCATCTCACTATTGCCATTATCCGTTGCTCTCAGAAATACTCGAGGGTATAACTGTGGCACCCCCGGAAACCGGAGGCACAAGGTCACCCATCTGTTTTGTATGGATGAAATTAAACTTTATTCCTCTGAAGAGAAGGATCCCCATCAGTCCTTGTGGGTGGTGGAAGAGTACACGCATGCTATCGGTATGGAATTCGGGATAGACAAATGTGCAATGGTTCATCTCAAAAGAGGACGATGCGGGGACTACGGAGAGGATGTGCAGCTCGTAGATGGAAGCATCCTACACCATCTGGATGCCGGAGAGACGTATACTTACCTCGGGGTGGAACAACGCCACTCACAAGAGGTAACTGCAGTGAAAAACTCTCTCCGCGGCAAGTATCAGCACAAACTTCGACAGATCTGGTCATCGGAACTGTCGGGGAAGAACAAAGTTGCTGCAACAAATATGCTTGCCGTTCCAATCTTACTCTACTCGTTTGGAGTAGTGAAGTGGAGTAGTGAAGTGGACTCAAGAGGAGTTGTATCAACACGTCGTGAAGATCCGAAAAATGATGCATCTCTATAGGAGTTTGCATCCCAAATCGTCTGTTTTACGGTTGTACTTTCTCCGACAACACGGGAGGCCGTGGCTTGCCAGGATGATGTCTTCAACACACATCACAGTCGCGTGATGGCTATAGAGGTTTCTGACACAAGTTGCAAGGCCTGCCGCGAGGCGCCCGAGACTCTAATGCACTTGCTATCAGCATGTCCAGCATATGCGGTCTCGGCCTATATCCATCGACATGATGCGATATTACCATCTATGATACTATTACGGTATTGACGAGACACCGGTGTTGCCCTACGCTCTGGGGTATATTGAATCCATTGTGAGGAACGAGAAATGCAAGTTATTATTTCAAACTCTAACCCAGAGAACAATTCAATTTTTCTGTTCAAAATTTTACAATTCAGTATCGCTACATTAAAAGAAAACGACAAACTAATGATTTTCAAAACTGAAATAAAGAACTATGTCCTGAAAAACAAGGAAACATTCTATGAAATACAACGATAATAAATACACCCACCGTTGCTGCTATCTCTGCCCTCTACCAATCGTCAAATATAATTCAGAATTTTGGTTGAAATTAATGTGCACACATGAAATACACATGTGTTTGAACTTATGCCCTACACTACATTTCAGTTATCTTCCTTATTTTTTGTTGTTGCACGCCACAATTTTCAACATAGTTTATGTACAGTACTAATAGTTTTAAGAGAAACCCTGGATACAACACACACAGGCAATTAGGCCTAGGTATGTTGTTAGGTTACGTTAGGTCCAAACTGAATGGGTCTATCCGACTGAAACCCGCAAGGGTTTATTGTGGATCACACCTATTCACACTCGACCAAATAAACCTAGTTTCCTAACGGAGTAGATTAGGTTTGTATAGTGAGTAGTCTTTTAGGTCAGATGGTAAGAGTACGGCTCTGCTGTTTCATCATTTTCCAGACAGAGGCGACTCACAGTGTCTTCCGAGAGTCCGAGTGTCTACACCTATGATGATTCAAATGACAGTGACCTGCAAGGAGGCCTGTTAGAAATCGTAGTTCATCCCTACTGTAGTCCAATAACTATCTTGTATCAAGCTTCTAAGAGTGAACAAACGCCTTGGAGGGAGCCAATCCTGGAAGATTTTGCCAGAAGTCCATAAATCTTCTTGCCATCTAGGTGTTCAATTTTTGTTTGGCAAAGCCTAAAGCCATGCCAATGACAAGTTCTGGTCCGATGAAGCTGCTTGCAGAACCCACTTTTGCATGGGAATCAGCAGTCTCATTGCCTTCCAAGCCAGTATATCCAGACCAGAGACAATCTGGTAAGTCTTCTTACCGAGGAGAGTCGTTTTTGACAATTTGGTAGGAGTCAAGAGGTAGGAGTCAAGAGCTTCCAACGCCGCTTGACATTGACTTGTGTATGAGGTTGGATTCGTCCAATCATTCCGCACCTAACCTAACTGATTAATGGAAAAACAGATTTTAAACAGATTTTTAAACAGAATCATTCCGCACACAACGTAAATTTCCACTTGAAATACAGTCGCATAGATTCCTAGACAGGTTGATACCTGTGTCCTGGGTCTGCGACTGAAAACACCTACACCGGAACCGTAAGGTGTTTTTGATCCATCTGTGAACCAACAACTATCTGCTCTTGATATTTCCGTCTCCTGGAGGACACAGTCCTCTCTACTCGGGAACAATACTTTATAAGGCAGTTCGTAGTTGACAGTTGTAGGCATAAAGTCAGAGGTCATTCCCAGAATTCTGTGACTTCTAGTGTCAACCAACAGTCTGTTGCACTCTGCATCAAATTGATTTTTGCAATTGGCAATGTGCACAAGTCTATATGCAGTCCATCTAGCCTCTCTATACAAAAACATGTGGAGAGAAAGTAACTAGAAGGATCTTAATGGCCACTGACGGTGTGGTACTGATGGCATCACTGATGGTCAGACTAGCACGTCTCTGTCAGTCAGAGAGCTTCGCCTGGGCCCTTTTCTGTGAAACCTTTGGCCACCAGGCAATTGCACCATAAGTGATCATTGGTCTGACAATCATCACATATATCCAATGGATCTGTTTGGGATCTAAACCTCAAGTTTTATCACAAATCCTTCGATATGTCTATAGGGACAGTCTGGCTTAGTGTAAAACTTTTTCCAAGTGAGCGTTCCAGGTGTTGTGTGTTGTACTCAGGAAGCAAATTTAACTCTATTTTGTGAAAAAAATTGTAAAAAATATAATATTGTTTCATTGTAAAAAAAATATAATATTGTATTGTATTGTATTCCACGGAGAAAAGCTGATATCATTAAGTGGCTCCGAAAAAAGGTCATACCATTTGCTGAAAGTTTGTTCAAATAAAAATCGATTCACATAATATGTAGTCGACAAGTGAAGGGTTTCTTTGCTAGAAAATAAACCACTTTCGAAACGAAAGATTCGAAAATACTCTTTAAGGAGCCGTCAAAAAATGTCGATTCCGAAAAATGGCGAAATTGTATTGAATATGTTATAAAAGAAGAAGACTAATCTTATACCTAGTATCTTTTCAAATGAGCTTATATATTTATCTTCATGTAAATATTTTGAATCAAAATGTTGTTACAATATTAATTGTATATAAAGAAACATAATTGTCAGTCTTAACAAGTACGCACACCACTGCAGCTAGAAAATGACCCGAAACGCTCATGAAATGTTTTATTTTCGACCCATTTGGCATAAAAAAAATTGGGTAGACCTTTTAAAATATAAATTCCATTTGTGGCATTTGTGACAAAATCACAAAATATCCTTTGAGCACTCATAATGAGTATTTATTACTCTCTACTATTAGCAAACATAGTATAAACTTTTTCATTATCGCCATTTTTAATTTGTCACCCACACCACTTTTCTAGGAAGCCGTGGTTTGTCATTTTTATAGTAGTCGTAGTAGACTATAAAGTAACGATGGTTCTCTCAACGGCCCATTACGTACGTAATGCCCTTTCCGAAAAAGACATTTCTCGTAGTGGCAGACATGTAGGGTCCGCGTTCGCGAATTGAAATATCACCACTCCGAGTCATAAAACACCGGATGATTAAAAACACGAAATATACAAGGCACTTATTCGGAATTAACGGCTATAAAATACAGTTATCGCCGTGGCCCGCTACGAAACACCATAGAAATTATAAATTATGCCCCGACCCCTGCGCTTCTTTATTAGTTACCAGTTCGGGAGGAGAGATTACACAGACATTAATTTCAAATTTCCGATATTAGATCGGAGGGGAGGTACGCTGCCGTGGTATTAGCGGCGGTCCTTGCATATGTTTTTTTATTTCGATTGTTTATTTTGCATATTCGGGAAAGCGAGCCGTGGCATTTTCGTTGGCCAATTTTAAAAACGAATTGATGATTCAGGTTTTTGTGATGAATAAATTAGCAAGGGTTACATGTTCAGCTCTGTATTTTTACTCAATACAGCCGGTGGAAGTTGTCATATTGTGGGATGAAAGCACTTGTTTTCTATACATTTTTCGAATTCCGAATTTTTTCCAATCAAGTCTCACTTTAAATCAAATTTGACACAATCCTAATATACCAATGGATGTTAAAACAACGCACTCAATTTTTTGCCTGACATTGAGTCGTTATTTAATGGATGACTTGAATTTTGTCTGCTTCGTATGCTATATTATGTAGCAATATTGTGAATGACATACGGTTTAAATCCATAACAAGTTGAAGTATAAACTGAACAGGAAAAAGTGTTTTTGTGAAATTCAGTGTTCATAAAAGACTATTTTTTATCTGGTGAATATAACTAGTTCGGAATTGCTAAAAATAGCAAATATATTGAGCAATAACGAAATGACAACATAAAAATAAACAAAAAATTAGAAATTGAACAATTGAAAATAAAATGAAATGAAAAATTAAAAATATTTTAAACCAAGTAACTTCACGACGTTTCGATTATTAGTATCCGCAATCGACCTCAGGTGATGACTGGGTTATTTCTTCGAGAGATGACTATTTATTGGTAATTTGAAAGCTTTTATCTATCCCCCTCTTCCCTCTATCTGCTTCAATCTGCTTCAACGGTTTAGGGTATTGAACGTTTTTTCGCTTTATGTTTATTAAAGTTTATTAAAGTTTCAGGGCATACTACGATATTTTTTCTTAGTCGAAAATCGGGATTTTTCATTGGCGCCACTACGCCACTGGATTCAGAGTGCCTCTAAATAGGTGTGACCGAAATTTCATGAAAAAATATTCATTAATAACAAAGTCACAATATATCATTTTTTTATGATTTCAACAATAAAGTGCCGCCAGATGAAAAAAAATAAATAGCGTAAATATTTTTAATGAATATAACGGAATTACATTCAAACAATAGTACACTAAAATCTCTCACAAGTGTCAAACTGTGATATCATTTTCATGGCAACTAAGATTTAAATTGAAATATTAGGTCTTAGTTTTAGTTAATTTGCGTGAAAACTTGAATGTTATTCCGTTATTTTCATTGAAAATATTAACGCTATTTGTTTTTTTTTATCTGGCGGCACTTTGTTGTTGAAATCATAAAAAAAATATTCTCATGGCTATGTCTGTTGATATAGGGTGTTTTTTGTGACTGTTAACTGTGTGAGTTTTCGAATTTTCGAGTTGTCATAACTTTGTTAATAATGAATATTTTTTCATGAAATTTTGGTCACACCTGTTTAGAGGCACATATATATATGCAACTTCTTTGAACTTCCTCCTCAACTAGTGTTCTTCCCTGTTGGACCACTTGATGTTATGTATGCTCTGTTGGTTTCTCCTCGCTGGGTCTTAATCTTGTGTTCTGCAATGTGGACATTCGAAGACCTCTTGGTTTCATCGATACAGGACTTGTCATAGTCACAGGGTGTCCGGTAAATGCAATTCTTGGAATCGCAGTCAGTGTTTAGTGGCCTGGTTTTCGTGAGGTAGCTACGAATGGTGTTTCCGGATCTGAAGCAGGTTCTGATGTTGTACTTGGACACAATTTTTCTAATCCTTTCCGATGATGCTCTGACGTAGGAAAAAGGCAACCATTGTTTGTGACGGCTTCTCTCTCTTGCTCTCTTATTTTTCTCTGAATTCGATGAAGAAAGCGACGAAAACGTTGATCTACCAGATATAACAATTCCAGGAATAAATTATGACGATACTTCAGACAGCGAAGATGATGTACCCCTTGAAGAAGTGCGCAAAAAATTGAAGAAAAATAAGAAAAAAGATTTACCTACTTGGAAGGCTGAAAACCCCAGTGTACCTGAAGAAGACCTAAAAGTTAGTGGCTCTGCAGAGTTGCCACCTGAGTTGAAGAAATCAGATTCCCCGTACAAATTTTTCAGATTTTTCCTGACATCAGAATTAATAAAAGAAATAGTCTATCAAACTATTTTTTACTCGGTTGAAAAAAGACCCTCAAAGCCCATAGACCTCACTGATAACGAACTGGAACAATTCATCGGTACCTGCTTGTATAAGTCAATTGTGCAGTTACCTAATTCCAGAAGCTACCGGAACTCAAATCTCAATCACCGTTTAGTTTCAGAAGTGATGTGTCGCAATCGCTGGGGAAAAATAAAACGTTTTTTACATTTTTGCAATAATAACGATGCTGTTCCCGCAGGCAGTCCTGGTCACGATAAACTATATAAGATACGACCTTTACTTGATAAGTTACGCCAACAGTTGCTGAAAGTGCCAAAAGAAGAATACCTCGCTGTGGACGAACAGATAATTCCAACGAAAGCCCGGTCGAAAATCAAACAATATAACCCTAAAAAAAACACAAATGGGGATACAAAGCATTCGTTCTTAGTGGCGTTAGCGGATTTTCGTATGATTATGAAATTTTTGCTGGGACTCACAATAACACCGTTCCTAACGATTTTCCAGATATAGGGATGAGCTTTAACATTGTCCTTCGGCTGACATAAACAGTTCCGAGAGATGCAATATATATAGTATTTTTTGACAATTGGTTCAATAGCGTGTCACTACAAACATTCCTTACGAAACAGGGCATTTGGCCGAAGGAATCCGAACTAAATAAAGAAGGCCGAGGCGCATTCAGAAAGAAAGTTGCAACAACAGAATGGCACCAAAGTGTCTGTCGTGTCATGGTATGATAACAAAGTTGTGAATATGATGTCTACATATGCTGGCAGCCTACCAACAGTAAAGATCAAAAGATTTTCCAAAAAAGAGAAGACTCATGTAATGGTGCAATGTCCAAGAGTTGTAACTATTTACAATAAGTATATGGGTGGGGTCGACTTACTTGACTCAATGCTGAGCTATAACCGAATGAAGCTGAGATCAATGAAATGGTATTCTTTCATAAAATTGACTTGATGGTCGTTAATGCTTGGATTCTTTGGAGAAGAGGCAATGAAGAAAACGATTTACCTTTAGCACATTTCAAAATGACAATTGCAGAGTGCTTGTGTAAAGCTGGTAAAGTTCCAGCAACAGTGAGCAGAAAACGTGGACGGCCAAGTGTACCATTGCAAACCCATGTTCAAACTAAAATAAAACGAGAACCTTCATTCCATTTTCCAATTCAGGAAGTTAGAGCCGATGGATACCATCATTTACCTCTGTGGTACCAAGAAAGGCAAATATGTAAATACCCTTGTGTTGGAAAGAGTTTCATTAAGTGCTCCAAATGTAATGTGCACCTTTGTTTAAACAAAGGTAGAAATTGAAATCTCAAGAATAAAATTACCATCTACAACATGATGTTCAAGCCTGTCATCATGTATGCTTCAGGCGTCTGGGGACAAGCGGCTTCGTCTAATATCTCCATTCTGGAGAGATCGCAAAATAAATCAATAAGGATGACTGTAAATGCTCCTTGGTTCATGTGGAATGAGGCCATTGCAGAGATTTGCAGCTACCTTCCATTCGGCAGTCCATTCAGTCGAGGAATCACCGAGTTTTCGATCACGCGGAAACTCATGATAATCCGTTAGTTAGGGAAGCTATAGATTATGCTGTAGACGACCCCTCCCGATATAGAAGGCCCTGACACTCTGTCGAATGAGCCTTCTATGTCCTCCGTTGAAAGATGAACAATCTTTTTCATCCGTCTCACCTCAGCCAGGTGGGGGTACACCGGGAAGGGAGGCACTGATGTTCTGAGAACATTCAAGTCGCCATCTTACCATCAGTCATGATCCATATTTTTGTATAAAAATATATAGTAGTAGAAAGTATAGAGAACAAAGCCAAAACATTTTTTTTCTCATAATGTGACACTATTCGATTCTTGCACCATACGTCAAAATAAACAAAACATCTTTTCTTTGTCGCCACTTACGTACTTTGAGTTTTTGAAGAACCGTAATCGAATTTAAAACAACGTGAAATAAAGAACAGGATAAAACGAGTTGATAGAAGAAAGAGAACGTGTTATAGCTGGCTGATATGCCATCTCTCGAGTCTCGGGCAATAAACACCATCTCTTGATACTTGCTGACTGTAACAAGAATTCTGAAATGTACTAACGTAGCTTAATATTCAGTGAACGTGCGAATGAGTCGAATTGGATATTTCGTTCACGTTGTGGCTAGCGGCATTGCAATTTGTAGACACGTCAATCAACATGACGTTCATAAACTGCAACTTCAGCGGCGTGCAGTTCCTGCCTATCGGGAATCAGCTGTGATCAAAATAACAAACACATTTTGAAACAGAGCACGTTTTTGATGCCAAAAGGCAGCTACTAGAATCGTTTATATTTCGGAATTTAAAGTTTCTTGCGTGCAATAGCATTCATTAGGATGGCCTCACTCTATTGGAAAATACACAATCTATAAACGTTTGTTTGAAGGTGGTTGGTTGACAATGGTTCGTGGTGTATCTCATCAGTTCGGACTTCCATTGTCTAATATAATATAAATTGATTTGAAATCCCTGGAAAAAATAAAAAACAATTGTTACGATTGTTAGTAACCACAATCGTCTTCGGGTGATAACTGAACTTATTCCTATAAGATCTGACTATTTATATGTCATTCGAGTGCTTTCACCTATCCCCTCTTTCCTCTCCCGCTTCATTGGTTTTAGCAGGAGATGACCGTTTGGCGGGAGTTGGACGTTTTTCGCTTGATTAGAGGTTTCCATATGTTACGTATATCTACGCTAGCTTGGCTAAATGCGTTGTTGGACAACATATATGCGGCTTCTTTGAATTTTCTCCTAAACCAGTGTTCCTCTTCGTGGGTGATTTCAGCTTGAGTCCACTTGAAATTATGTTGATAAGTCCAAATATGCTCTGCTGTTCCGGATTTGGTGGTTTCTCCTCGCTGTGTGTGTTTCTTTTGCTCAGCAATGCGAACTTTCAATGGCCTCTTAGTTTCACCGATGTATGATTTTCCGCACTCGCAGGGTATCCTGTAAATGCAATTCTTGGAATCGCAGTCCGCGTTTGGTGGCCTGGTTTTCGTGAGGCTACTACGGATAGTGTTCCCAGATCTGAAGCAGGTCCTGATGTTATACTTAGACCCAATCCTTCTCATCCTTTCCGATTCCATATGTTACGTATATCTACGCTAGCTTGGCTAAATGCGTTGTTGGACAACATATATGCGGCTTCTTTGAATTTTCTCCTAAACCCGTGTTCCTTTTTGTGGATGATTTCAGCTTGAGCCCACTTGATATTATGTTAATAAGTCCAAATATTCTCTGCTGTTCCAGATTTGGTGGTTTCTCCTCGCTGTGTGTGTTTCTTTTGCTCAGCAATGCGAACTTTCAATGGCCTCTTAATTTCACCGATGCATGATTCTCTGCACTCGCAGGGTATCCTGTAAATGCAATTCTTGGAATCGCAGTCCGCGTTTGGTGGCCTGGTTTTCGTGAGGCTATTACGGATAGTGTTCCCAGATCTGAAGCAGGTCCTGATGTTATACTTAGACCCAATCCTTCTCATCCTTTCCGATAATCCTCTGATGTAGGGAAGTACATGTACTGTTTGTGGCGGCTTCTCTTTCTTCTGGAGCTCTTGCTGTCTTCTAGCTAAAGCCTGTTCTATCATCACTCTGGAGTAACCATTCCGTTGAAGGTAATTTTTGATGATGCCTTGTTCCTTTTCGAAACCTTCCTTTGTATTACAGAGCCCGAAAGCACGGTCTAGTAGAGTCTTGATGATTCCTCTCCTAGTCGATTGATGGTGGTTGGATTTCTGGTTCAGATACTGTCCTGTGTGAGTGGATTTTCGATATATAGATGTTTCCCATTTAGTGTCGATCCTTTTCACCAATACGTACAATAAAGTTGTGGACTTCCGTCTCCATTGTGAAAGTGATGGAAGGACTTACGTTGTTGATGTGCTTCAGGAAAGTATCTAGTTCTGCATTTCCATGGTTCCATATTATGAAAGTATCGTCTACGTATCTCAACCAGACTCGGGGCTTCTTGTGGGCTTCTTTAATGGCCAGAATTGCAAACCACTCCATATATATATATATTAGCTGTAACCGGTGAAAGTGGCGATCCCATAGGCAGTTCCTCATCTTGCGTAAATAATTCGTCCTTCAGTTGGAAGTAGCAGTTTCGTACACAGCATTCTAGTAATTTAATCTTTTTTCCGGGATTTCAAATCAATTTATATTATATTAGACAATGAAAATCCGAACTGATGAAATACAATCTATAAAGCATATGTTTCAAGTTTGAAGACGCTGCCTTATTAGGTATTCGTTTGGCAGCCATCAATAGCGACCGTTTTCGGTCAATTTATGGAAATGGAAAAAATTGGTCATCGTTTTGTGTTACAAGCTTTCAGTTGAAAGGCCTCAGCCCAACCAATATGAAAACTGAACTTGATTCTACTCTGGATGAGTCTGCCAAACTCTGCTGGTTAGCAAAGTTTAAACGAGGCCTCATGAGCTGCCAAAATGAGTATCGCAGTGGTCGACAAAATGAGGTGACGACTCCAGAAATGGCGAAGAAAATCCACAATGCGGTACTGAATGATCGTCGACTGAAAATGCGCGAGCTAGAAGACTTGGACATGAGAAAGCTCTGTGCATGATTGGTGCCGCGTTTGCTCACACTCGAGCAAAAACAGTGTGAAAATGTTTCCAGTTAAGTTCCAATTGAGCGAGTTTCACAGCAATAAAGCAGAATTCTTGCATCTTTTCATAATAATGGATGAAGCATGGTTTCATCACTCTACAACCGATTCAAGAGAACAATCAAAACAGTAGACTCAAAAAAGAGAAACTGCTCTAAAGAAGGAGAAGACCGTGTCATCTGCAGGCAAGGTCATGCGATGCACGTGGGATAATTTCGTCCGCAGTTGGCTAAGAAAAAAGTGTTGTTTCATCAAGACAATGTACTAGCTCACAAATCCATTATAGCAGTGACCTAAATTACCGAAGTAAAGTTCGAATTGCTACCTTGTGCACCCTATTCGCCAAATACAATTCTTTTTTCTCAACTTTTTGTGTTTTTGTTTGTTGGGCCGGGTTCTTGGGTTCTTGTATTGATTTTGTGAATATTGGCGCCTTGAATCATCAAAGAAACTATACAAAGAAGCGTTTTGCAAAACGAAAAAGTTTGGTGGACTTTTGAATAGGCTGCACCCTTTGATCTTGAACGGAGTTCTGGGTGTACTTCCGTATTTTGACATATTCTTGAGAATCCGCGAAACGGAATCAGTGCTGTCCATTGTTTCCCAAAAATTACAACCCCCCAAAGTTCTGAAACGTTTCAGCCTTCATTCGCACAATACAAATTATAGAAAAACACAAGAGTTTATTCATTACATTACATTCACATTTTATTTCACCATCCCCAACATTTTTGGATTCAATAATCAACATTTTTTCTGTAAAAACTTAATTAACATACGGAGCCGCTTTTTGATAATAAATCTCTTCATTATACGTTTTTGAAGTTAACGTCATAATTGACCTTCAAAGAGAATGGATACAGCAAAGCAGAATTTGAGTTGGCCCTACAACCCAAGATAGAAAACATGACGTGAAAGTGATAGTAAGGCCAACGAAAACTAAAAAATAAAAGAAAAACTAATTAATACAGTTTATTGTATGATTTCCACTATAAATCATGCAATACACTGTATCAATTAGTTTTTTTTAATATGGATTTTAATCAAGTATCGGCCAGTTCTATTCAATTATTGAAAAAACGAAAACTATCAGAGATAGTCTAAGGTCAGCTAAGGACCCTAAAGAACCTTTAGCAACACCCGAGATATACCATATTCTTTTCAGCTGCGGGTTGGTCTACATTGGAACCACGAAAAGAAGTATATGTACTCGCCTCTTTGAATACAATAAAAATGCTCTCAAAGAAAGTACTCACATTATCATTCGAAGATATATAAATACGCGATAAAACTCAAAATTACTATACACGAATATATAAAGAGGCAATATAAATTCAGAAACACAGGGATAACTTCAATAGGAAGAAAGAGGTAATAAACATTAACAAAATCTGGCTACCTGTCCTCAATTTTACATAAGCAAGCTTAATTATTCCAATCAAGAGGAACGGCGCCACTATCAACCACTTGCTTGTTTGTTGCTTCGAGAACTGCTTCGGTGATGTATAAATTTCCTCTGTGAATCCCCATCTACGGCATCGATGTTTTCCTTGAGCGCTCCACCAAATTTAACTCGATCATGCTCGGAAATATTTGCGAGTTCCCGTAATGTAATTTGGCCTGGCTAGTAAACACATACCTTCGATATTCGAAGAAAATGGGGAGGAGCAAGATCGGGTGGTGGTTCTTCCAGAACGAATTTAGTTTAATTTCGATGAACAAGCGCTATATATTGCCGAACCTGGTATTGAATGTTAATTGAGAGCGGTCAGATCAAACGTGAAGAGACTGACGCACAGGAAAGTGAACTATGGTGTGTCACAAGGAAGTGTTTCACTTCCCCTTTTATTCCTGTTATATGTAAATGATTTGGGTTCTGTTTTGACAGAATGTAAAATTTATCTTTTCGTTAATAATACCTTGATATATTTCAATAGTGGTGATTCCGTTGATCTTATGAACACATTGAAATATGAAATAGATCAACTTTTTCATAAATTCGAAATCGATAAACTGAAAGTGAATATTATGTTTATTGGTAATACTTTTCTGTATCAAACATTTTCAACTTTTGACTTAGATATCAGAATAAATGATTAACGAATAGAGTATACTTCAGTATCGAGAAACCGAGTTCATCAGCTGCTCGGGCATCTGCCCTAAAGAGAAATGCTCCAATTCCTGCTCGCTCATGGTCGCGTACCAAGCAGAGAAAGGAATCCGAACTCCCGACGACTCTAAAGGCTACATTCAATACCATTCTGCCATGTAGACACTCTAAACTCTAAAGTCCACCGCCTCTCTGTTGTCGGGGGAAGTACAACCGTGGAATGGACGATTTGGGATGCAAACTCCTATAGAGATGCATCATTTTTTGGGTCTTTACGTCGAGTTGATACAGCTCCTCCCGAGTCCACTTCACTACTCCAAACGAGTAGAGGAAGATTGCAACGGCAAGCATATTTGTTGCAGCAACTTTGTTCTTTCCCGACAGTTCCGATGACCAGATCTGTCGAAGTTTGTGCTGATACTTGCCGCGGAGAGAGTTCTTCACCTGTTGTGAGTGGCGTTGTTTCATTCCGAGGTAAGTATATGTCTCTCCGGCATCCAAATGGTGTAGGATGCTTCCATCTACGAGCTGCACATCCTCTTCGTAGTCCCGGCATCGTCCTCTTTTGATATGGACCATTACACATTTGTTTATCCCGAATTTCATAGCGATAGCATGCGTATACTCTTCCACCACCCTCATGGATTGATGGAGATCCTTCTCTCGAGAGGCATAAAGTTTAAGATCATCCATGTGAAACAAATGGGTGACCTTGTGCCTCCAGTTTCTGGTGGTGCCAGTTATACCCTCGAGTATTTCTGAGCACAACGGATAATGGAAATAGTGAGATTCAGAAACGGACTGAGGGAATCGCCCTGAAATACACCGCTTCTGAAAGTGACCCACCCTGTTTTGACTCTGGCTTGACCAAATGCTATGGTGACCCGCTTATTATTATTATTATTAGTCAATATAATTGAATTCTTTCTCTCTTTTGACTCCGTTCTCTAATGTGAAAAATTGTAATGAGTATTCATGTATATTCAATGAGTTGGTAAAATATATTTTATAATCCTTGAATTTTTGATTAGTTTAGTTATATGATTCAAATTGTTATATAAAGCAGTGATTATGCATAATTTCTGCAGTGTGAGCCCGACTGATGAAACCATTGTATCTCAAAACACGTGTTGCGGTTTCAAAACTGTATAACAATAAAGTGCTACTTGAATCCGTGCACAACTGTTGAGTAGGAAACATTATTCACTTGAATATTACTGTGGAATTTCATTTTGCCACAAAATCAACTGATTTTGTTACTATACAAATAGAGACATGTTGACATTTTCAATTTTTCCTGTGATCATCAATACGATCTGTTCTCCCTGCGACACAACAGATAATTGGAATTTGCAATTCATTAGTTCGTTTCGATTACCCTCCACGCCATTTATATCTAATTGAACTCGTATATTTAATTGCGATATTGCAATTAAAACGTTACTGGGGATCGGTGCTCTTTTAATTCTTTCGCGAACCGTATAACAAGTGGTTTTTATTGAAAGTTGATTCGATTCGACTGAAGTGGGCTTGGAAGCCGGGCGGATGTTGATGGCACCGCATTTGTGTTGTAATTTTGCGCAAATGTTGAAAGATCGTAGATTATTGCAAATTTGTTCATGTTTTGTGACAGACATTTAGTTTTTCGATTTAACCAATTAGCGATAAATGAAATTTGTAGTTGTTTTTAATTATCGACGATTGTTTGGAAATTGCGTTTCATTTGAGTTTTTCGATAGCTGCTATCACTTCCAATGTGATAACGAGTATGCAGTTAGCCTAACTGTTATATTCACTTCTTTTTAACTGTTCAATTTTTTTTTCATTTAGCAGTAAAACCGCATCAACCTTCGGCTATCAGCGGTGTACAAAATTACATACATATCAGTAGTATAAACTGGACAATTTGTATAATATTTCTACTAAAGTTTATATAATAATAACACTTCCAAAATACAAATCATGGAATTATAAAACAACAACAAAAATTTATTGGCGCTCCGGAGCGACTTCATTGACTTCAGTGGCGCATTTGCTGTTTCAGTGGCAGGAAAACCCAGAAAAACCTGCAGCGCCACATCATCTGAAGATCTTGATCTGCCAATGACCTCTCTCTCATAAAACAAAATATAGGGTTACTCCAGAGGCCCCAATAAATTCCATACATCGCCAGAACACTTAGTGACACGACTATCATCAAATCTGAACCAGTCCGTTTCTCTTTGACCAAGGCGTAATAATGACCAGATTCAGATTCAACTCCAGAACCACAGTGTGAACAGTGACTGCATGAAGAGTATAATAGTGGTCTGCTAGATTGAAGTGTCCATCTAGGTTCCAGTCCATATTTAAACATATATTATAAAATTTTATGTAGTTTGTTTCACTGAACAACTTTCCAAATTAAATTTTTTTTTCATAAGTGTTATAATTGAGTTTTACCTCACTATAGACAGCTCTGGTATAACAGAGCATGTAACACTTTCTTCCGACAGATATCCATCGACGGCCACTTGCAACGAACGTTTTTTCAGGAAGCTGGTTAGCGCAAACACAGTGACAATGATTGAGATTATGACAATGGATAATCATGATTTAAGATTAATGACTCCTACATGCTAATTTTATGGCTGTCAGTTTCATCACTGTTGGTAGAAGCGTTTTATCGCTGTGAAAACAATTTTTCTATAATTTCATCGGTTTCATCAGTAAAAATTTGTGACTATTGTCTGATAGAATTATCGTTTTATAAATATTACCATTATGAAAGACGTCATACTTCACACTCATTCGATATTAGTTTTGTTCGTAGATACGACACAGGATTTAGGTAAATGTCGTAATTTTACTCCACCCCACAACAATCTGATTTGTTGGGAATCGCGACCCGATTTATAGATTCGGCAATATTTTACAGTTGTGAGCATAAATCACTTCTCTTCCATTGCTTGTGGACCATAAATTCGAATATTCGTTTAATGTGTTTTCAGTTGCTAAACCGGCTATGTGTATATATCTGATTGCCTATGACACTCTAAACTCTAAAGTCCACC
>NW_019292043.1:24143-95140 GCF_000500325.1 Leptinotarsa decemlineata
TTGTGGGGAAATTCAACGCACGCCAGTAAAGTGTTTATTATACAGAAAAGAGCGCTGAGAGTTATGGCTAATGCTGAATACAGAGATCATTGCCGTCCGCTATTTGTCAGGTATGGTATCATGACAGTGCCTTCATTATATATCTATCATACTCTTCTTCACATTCATAAACATAAAGACATATTCACAACCAGTTCGGATTTCCATACTTACAATACAAGAACAAAAGACATTTTACTTGAGCCTCGATATCGTCTAGATAAATCGGCTAGGAATTCTCCCAATATTAAACTTTATAATAAATTGACTGAGAAGACAAGAAATCTTGACAGGATAAAATTTAAATCTGCGATAAAAAAATCTCTTTTACAATACGGTTTTTACTCTGTTAATGAATATTTGATTAATGATTACTCTATATAGCCAGCTAGTCTAGACATTAAGGTCAAACCCTCTCATTTATTTATATACAATGTATATGTGTAAATTATGTGTGTTGTAATGTTATACAAATAGCTGAATTTATGCCAGAAGTATACTTGTTTTTCTAATCTGAATGCTAAATTAGTATTCATATTTTTAAATCTTTTATTGTAACCTAGTACTAAGGAACTGACTTGCTATAAATGTATCTTTGTACATAATCTAGTAAAATAAACATCTATCTATTAATATCATACACTTTATATTGCATTCTGTATTTGCTTTCTTGCATTATCTCATTAACATTTTTACTATTTCCTGGTTTCAAAAAAGTTTTGATCATTATGTAAATATGTTTGTCGATTTTTATCATTCAAATGTACTAACTATTATGTCATTTTTCATCGTTGACTCAAATCGAGTACGTAGTATTCGAATCAAAAAAAATTCAACTAAGACTAATTCCTTATCTCATCTTTGACAAGTAACTCATTGAATTTGTAATATTAGTGTGTCAGTGGAATAGTGTTTTAGTTCATTTTTAAGGCGAAAGTCAACATTGCTCGAGGTATTCAGCTATCGTTTGTAAGTAAATCTACTATACCAAATCAGGGATAGATAATCTAACAGATTCAGATTGTGAAAAACATCACAAAAAACTATCGAATGAACCTACTATTTTATACTAAAACTGACTTTCCAGCAATAGGAATATGTGGGTTTCTGACTTCTATAGACCAAATCAAAAAAATTATATCACTCGCTACATTCTCCCTCTTCTGTTAATGCAAAATGTGCTTCGTACGGGCTTTATTTTCATCAGGAATTTTATTCCGTTTCTGTTTTTACAATTCCCAACATTCTCGAGTGTGAAAACAAATTTCGAAAAATCTTGCGAAAGAAAGTATATTCCTTTGGTCAAGTTTGGCCAGCAAACCGTTATCATCATTTAACACAGTCCGTTGAGCTTGTTTCACGAGAACAAAAAAAACACAGCCCGGCTGAAAAATTTACCGGAACCCTTCACAACGCCATTTTATTTCATCCGCTTCCATCATAAATTACCCTAATCCGGGTCGAGACTTTGCTGATTGTATAGAAACAAGGTCAAAATTGATTTAAAATAGAAATGTCCAGGTATGTGAGGTATTGTTTTGTGATTATTTATATAGATTAATAATGATAAGACAGAAAAAATGGTAACTTTTACCTCCTTTGTTCCTTCTTGCCTTTATTCAGTTGTTCCAAACTGTCAATACACTTGAAAAACTCTACAAAATTCACAATTCCACAACTAACACAAGCGGATGGTTCAATTTCAAGCAGTCATGAAAAAAGCAAATCTACTAGCTGAACAATTACATTTTTATGTAGCTGTTGAGTTCATACTGATAATTGAAAACGTTCAATGATGTCATTGATTAGTTATAATTTGAATTCATTTGTGAAATTATAAAACAACGATAAAAATAAGAACAACAATAAAAATTAATTGGCGCTCAGAGGCGACTTCATTGATTCCAGTGGAGCATTGTCTTTTTCAGCTGCAGGAAAATCCGGAAAAGCCTGCAGCACCACATTATTTTAAGATATTGATCTACCAATGTCCTCTCATAAAAAAAATGTAGGGTATCTCCAGAGGCTACAATAGATTCAATACATCGCCAGAACACTTCGTGACACGTCTGTGAACAAGGCGTAATAATAACCAAATTCAACGCCAGAACCACAGTGAACAATGACTGCATGAATATTATAATAGTGGTCTGCTAGATTGAAATGTTCATCTATTTCGAACCTTCCAAAGAGTTTCTTGCTTCCNATTTTCAGGAAAAAAGATATGTTGAAATCTGGTAACCAAATGTCGTTACCCTACGCACGACAACCTTCTATAGTCAAAACTTGTACGAGCTAAGGATTAAAGAGGTCCAAATGAAAGCCTTCTTCAGCAGTGAAAGTTCGAGGTGTACTGAGTTGAATCTCATAACAATGAGCACCCACAGTCCGTCGCGTTTTTTTTATATATACCGCTCTTGGTGGAATCACATGTGCCAAGTCACTTGAACACTTCCCGTGAAAGTATCTATAGAAGAGAGACAACTCTCCAACCTTTCTTCGATGTTCAAGGCTATCAAGGTTGCACGTGATGTTCTCGTCTCCGATTAGGCGGATGGCTCTCTTCTGGATAGAATCTAGCAGCTTCAGGGTATGTTTGGGAGCGGAGCTCCATACATGAGAACAATACTCCAAATAAGGTCTGCTCTGAGCTTTATAAAGCATCGAAAGTTGCTGAGGTGTGTACAGTTTTCTGGTTCGGAACAGTGTTCCAAGATTTTGAGAAGCAGCCTTTGCAATTACAGCGACATGACTGTGCCAAGACATTGGTGTCCATTTTGACCCCCAATCAGTTTATCATTATTGAATCCGGTTCGGGAACATTTATCTTTTTGGAGAAAACCGATGCCTGTGTTTTTGTGGCATTGACTTGAACCTGATTACTTTTACCCCAATTAAGGGGAATCCAAGATCTTAATTAAGATATTCAACCTCCAGCTGCCGGTGAAGATGTGCTTTCGCAACGGATGTCCTGGGATCCAAATGTGATGACGAGCTGTCTTCAGCAAAGCAATATATTGGATTCTCGTTTTTTTTTCCAATAAGTCGTTGATATACAATAAAAAGAGGGTTGGAAGGCAATATGGATCCCTGGGGAACACCAGCGTTGATAGTGAAAGCGTTCGAGAGGTTTCCATCGACAGCCACTTGAAGGGAACGTTTTTTCAGAAAACTGAAGAGCCATACACAAAAAATATGATCTGACAAGCCATAGCATCAAAGTTTGGCCAGCAAACCCTCATGCCACACACGGTCAAAGGTGCTAGAAATATCAAGCGCAACAGCTGTTGATTCTCCATATTTATTGATTCTAAATATGGGTGACATACTACAGAAGGTATCTTTGTTTCCGGAAGCCATATTGATGATCGCCCAAGATGTTGAAGCCTTCCAAATATTTGGGGATATGCTGGTTTACGACTTTCTCCATGATTTTTTATATCACTGGAAGGAAAGCGACTGGTTTATAGGTTTCTGCAAGAGTTTTCTTGCCCTGTTTGAGAATAGGCTGAACGTAAGCAATCTTCTAACAAGAAGGAAAAACCCCTTTCTTGTAAGTTGAAAAGTCTTCAAAATACAGCATCGAGTTCATTTGCGTACTTTCAAGTACGATGACGTTAATCAGTGGAAATCGATTGTCGGACCGTAGGGTTTGAACCACCGTCTCACATAGCGGTCGATTGATTGAGTAGAATGAACCACTCACGTCAACACAACACTTTAAGGACGTGAAAGTACTCACCAAAGCAAAAATACATGGTGGATGTCAGAATTGCTTGGTTAATTCATTATCGAAACTCCGAAAAGGTGAATCCCCAGTCCTTGTCCAGTGACGGACCGTAGGGTTTGAACCACCGTCTCACATAGCGGTCGATTGATTGAGTAGAATGAACCACTCACGTCAACACAACACTTTAAGGACGTGAAAGTACTCACCAAAGCAAAAATACATGGTGGATGTCAGAATTGCTTGGTTAATTCATTATCGAAACTCCGAAAAGGTGAATCCTCAGTCCTTGTCCAGTGTTGGAAAAGTAGAAATTCACAAACAATGATATTTTTTTTAGATTTATCATTCGAAATTTATTTTTGAGATCTCGCCACAATGTAATGCGCTCGAATTTTGACATGTTAACCACCATTTCAAAACTGTTTATTGATAAACGATATAAACAGTCGTGAGTATATGATGATTTAGGTGTGACTATGTTTAATTTCGTATCAAAACCTTTTTCACTGTCAATGAGGACAATGTGATGAATTAACAGCACTCTTTTGGAATTCAATTTTAATACGTTTGTTTGAAGTCCACTTTCATTGATTCTATTCCAATTGTATATAATTGTTTGAAAATTTCAATTTTGTTTACTTCCGCTTATCACATCCCATTTTGTTAATCTGTTGAAATGTTCTGCAATTCCTGCTATGAAATGATAATTAAACACTCTGCTCTAAGATTAAAAAAACACGGATAAACGTATCCTTCAACATATACAACAAATCATATTTGGAAAAATGATTCCGGCTACAAGTAACATCGTATCAGTTTAGTAAGAACATCGCCAACAATGGCGAAGTTTTGACAAACCGCCTTTATAAATTGCGGCTATTTTTCGGATGAGGATAATGGCCGGCAAAAGTAATTTTCCCTGGAAGTTTTAATAAAATAAAGAGCACCGAAGAAAAACTCAAGGATGAGAAGGTCGTTGGACAAGACAAAGTGAATATGAGTCAGACGAATGGGTATTTATGCGATATATGGATGGCCGATAAAAATGGCAGTTCACTTGAACCGTTTTTTCATCGTACGGTCGATGCACTTTCAGGGAAGAATATACAGGACAATTATTTGGCAAGTTTTCCGCAATTCTTCGTTTCAAATGAGCAGGTGTCATTAATCACTAACATCACTGTTTCAGTTGGCCTACTTTATATTGTATTATTTTACGTGATTGTTTAACAAATCTATGAAGTTATTCCATACGTCATAGTGGCAGGAGAAGCCTAGTATCTGGCTGGGCCTGCACCCTTCTATAGATTATGAATGGGCATTTGAAAAAACTACTTGTATTGAAAATGATTTAGCAGGGCTCAATAACATACGGGTATTAGGCCCAGACCGTATATTTTCTGAAAAAAAAAAGATTGAAATTTAACAATAATAAAATGTTTCTCTTGTCGTTTGAGTATGCGTTACGAAAAGGTAATGAAAATAATAATGAGAAGGAATATATGATCCTGCGGTTGTCACCATTTTCAATCTGTCTGGACAATTCTACTATTTTATCGAAACGACGGCCAAATTGCAGGCCACCAAGGAATTTCCAACCTAAGTTCCATTTTAAGCTCATGGAATAAAATTTTAATTCAATTTGTAGCGACTCATCATTGAAAAATACAAGTTTTATCATTTACAAGTTGTTGTCTGCCGCTTCGCCCGCGTAGAATTTTGATTGTCACATTAAGTTTCGCGACAGACCATTTCAAACAAATAAACAATTTTTTTATCTACCCAAAACTTCAGGTTTACAACTTCAAAACCGACGAAATTCAATACAATTTTTGTACCTCTATTTCCTCCTGGGGTTGGAAATACCTGATTCCCTTTCTCGATGCTTATTTACGCTATACAAAGAACTTACCTGCATATTTTGAGATTCTAGATTCAGTAGCTTCGGCTGTACGGTAATATAAGAGCGGGGAACAGCTGGCAATTTAGATTTTTGCTTTAAAAATACAACAATTAAAAAAATATGCTAACTGTACTAAGTAATGGATAGCTTCGAGAATCGAATTATGTTAACTATACAGAAATTCGCCAAACCAACACAACCTTAAACGACGTCTGCCCTCCCGCCTCTGCCCGCNTTATTGTTTTTCAAAATATTCCCCATAAAGATCTATACACTTTTGCATGCGTTTGAACCAATTGTCGAAGCACTTTTGCCACTCTGATTGAGGTATCTCCAAAACGTGCATTCTGACTGCAGCAACCGCTTCTTCAGGTGTCGAAAAAAGTTGACCTCTCAGTTTGTTTTTTACGTGCGGGAATAAAAAGAAGTCATTCGGAGCCAAGTCAGGATTATACGGCGGATGACTCATCAAATCGATATTTTAGGTGCTCAAAAATGCAATTGTTTGAGCCGATGTGTGAGAGTTCGCATTGTCGTGATGAAAAGTGATCTGTCTTCGGTGGTTGGTTTTCCTGATTTTTTTAAAGACAACTGGCAAACAAATGGTTGCGTACCACTCAGAATTGACTATTCTGCGTTGTTCTAGTGAAACGGTTGCGACATGTCCAGTTTTTCTGAAAAAACAGGTAACCATTTGCATGGAAGTGCTTCGTGCGCGAACAACTTTTGATGGTTTTGGCTCGTCTTGAAACACCATTACAGTCGATTGCAGTTTACTTTCGGGCTCATACGCGTATATCCACGATTCATCACCTGTCACGATGTCATAGACGTGTTTCGAAGCACCGCGATCGTATTTTTTGAGTATTTCCTTCGACCAATCGACACTCCTTTTTTTTGAGCGATTGACAAATTGTGTGGGATCCAACGCGAACAAATTTTTTTGACAGTCAAATGTGCATCCAATATTGAATGTATGCTGCTCCCACTAATGCTTAAGGTTGTCACAATCTCACGATAGGTCACGTGATGATCTTGCTATATCAGTTCGCGCACAGCATCAATGGTTTTCGGAACAACAACTGATTTTGGACGACCTTCACGAAATTCGTCTTGGACTGAACTACGACCAGAATTGAATTCACCATACCATCGATTAACACTGGTCCTTGATGGAGCTTCATCGCCAGAAATTGAATTAAGTTCATCCATGCACTGTTGCTGAGTTCCTCCACGTCGAAAGTTGTAAAAAATAATCGCACGAAAATGTTCACGATTTAATTTCATTTTTGGGCCGAGATGAATCTTTTAAGTTACTGTAAACAACACAAATAGCGAGCGTATGTCAAAGAATGTCAAACTTTACGATAGAGCTGTCAGTTGCCAGATTTCAAGACTAGGACTGCCAAATTCCGAAACAGAAAAGGCAACCTATCATATTTTATTCTGTTATATAAGCTGTATGTATCTAATGTTTCATCCAAATTCGTTCAGATGTAAGAGAGCCACAAACATACATACATCCTAACAAACTTTCACATTTATATTAGTATAGATAGAAGATACATTTACTCTGTTCCTATGCAACATTAAGTCTTTAATAATTGTACATCCAAACAAATGTATTGATTGAAATTTATTTAATTTGAGAATTGATATTTCTTTTTGTACCAATGCATTATTCTGATAATATTTCAGGAAATTATTTTCACTAACACCATTCAACCCAAAAATTGTCTTGAATAAATGTGTTTTTTTAAATCAAAATTTGTTCTTTCTGGGCAGTACCATTCGGGAAACCACTTATCCAAGGGATTTGTGGTTCAATCTTGCTGGTCAAATGATCTCGCTGAATGAATCCATTCATCTACAGATTTGGATGCTTTAAAAACAATCATTCACACGCCTTTTATTTCTCCAGTTCGATTCGTAAACAAATTCTCTCATGCGAATGATTTTTTTTTATCCCCCAATTCAAAATTCAAACAAATCGTTCACAAATACCATCTGCGCTAATGACTCAATTCTTCATTATTTTCCCGAATAGCTTTTCGTCAAATATAAATAATAAAACATAAATTGCCATTAAAATTCATACGACTGTGATTCGAAATTGGCCGGTATCATTTATTTGGATTTATGGATTCGAATGAAAGGTCCATTTTACGCATTTCGATTAATATACGTGAAGGCATAAATTATTCATTTAAATTAAGCCATTACGTTCAACTGATGAATATACCAATGTAGATTGGCCAAAATTATTATGCGTATAAATAATGTTCCAGCTTCATTCATTATTAACGAAATCAAGCTTTAGCAACAACTTTGTTGATTTAACGAAATTATATTTTCCAATACTGTGTTTTCTTCAATTTGACACACCCTGTAATGAGAAGGGTTGCATAATAATAATAATAATACTTTATTACCTTTTAGACAAAAATTACATTGTATGGTAATCGTCAAGCTTATATAACTACATTTAGCACATGGTACTGTGTTACATGCCAACATTCAGATACTAAAATAAGATAAATGAAATGCAGGAAGGCAACGGAAATGCATGCTGTCTTTCGAGGTAGTTCTATTATCGCAGTCAAACAACAACAAACAAGTAACAACAACAGAACATCAACATAATAAAAATAGAAACCATGAAGAACATAGTACCAGTTAAAGCGGTGAAAACTATTCGAAAATTTCTGAAAGGCGATAAAAGCAATTATTTATCAAAAAACGTTTCAAATTCGGCTTGAATATTTTCATTCTTTCGCAATTTTTTATGTCATCTGGTAAGTTGTTGAAAATTTTTAAACCAAGTATACTTGGGGAATGTTTTCCAACCTCATATTTGGCAAATGGAATATGAAACAAAGAACATTGTCTTGTTGTCCTAGAGTGAGTAAAATTCATAAGTAAGTTATTTTTGTTTTCAAATATATATATATACACAACTTAAAGATGAACAGTGAGGGTAAGGTTAAAATTTTGTATTTCATGGAGAGTTCTTTACAATTTTGTCATGAAGAGACTCCTGCTATACATCTGATAATTTTTTCTGCGCTTTAAACACTTTGTCAGCCAGCGCAGATGTTCCCCAGAAACAAAGACCGTATCTTAGTTTTCATTCAGCTAAAGCGTGATATTATTGTATTAGTTGGTGTTCATTCATTACAGTTTTAAGGTTTTTCAGTTTGTAACTTTCTGAATTCAGGTGAGAGATAATATGTTCACAATGCTCATTGAAATTTAAATGTTCATCCACATAAAGGCCTAAAAATGTTGTGTCTTGTTTTCTCGAAATATTTGTATCATTTGAGCGCAGTGATAAATCTAGATAACATTTTTTTTGTCTGTTATGAAAACGAATGAAATTGGTCTTTTCCACGTTAAGCTACAAGTAATTATCAACGAACCATTCGTTTATGTTATTCATAAGAATATTGCATTGTTCGTTAAGAATTGTTTCTTCTCTATTGGAAATAACTATAGATGTATCATCTGCATACAAAGTGTACGAGGCTCCATCATAACTATTTGGAAGATCGTTTATGTNCCTTATACACAAATTCCAGTTCGGGTTCAGAAAAAATCGGAGCACACTTGATGCAGTTTACACTGTGGTAAAAAATGTAGTCCAGAGTTTTGAAGAAGGTACTTATACTTCAATCACCTTGGTAGATCTCAGCAAGGCCTTTGACTGCGTTTCCCATGATCTACTGGATAAAAAAGCTGGAGCACTTTGGTATAAGAGGGCTACCTCTGAAACTATTGAAATCTCACCTAACGGACAGATATATATGCGTTTCAGATGGCATGAGACGTTCCCAAGTGGAAAAAAATAATCATGGCGTTCCGCAAGGGTCGGTTTTAGGGCCCCTTCTTTTTATTATCTAAATAAATGATCTTTTCTATCAATTTTTGCCTGATAAAATAGTTTTGTATGCTGATGACGCTACCATACTTAACACCGACCGTGTTCTACACAATCTCACAAATATAGAGGATGAGGTATTAGACTCAGCTGAACACTGGTATTCTGATAATCTGCTGACTCTGAATATAGATAAAACGCAGAAATTAAACTTCTTCGGCAATCATACGTCGAGTAAAGGTGATACCGTTAACCTTCTGGGAATAACACTGGATGACAATCTAGCCCGGGGTCCACATATTGACATTCTGTGTAAGAAAATCTCCACCTATATCTTTGTTCTCCGCGAACTAAAAACATTTACAAATCGAGAAACTCTACTCAGTACTTTTCACGTCCTCATTCAATCACATCTGAATTACGGTGTCATGTTATGGGGAAATTCAACGCACGCCAGTAAAGTGTTCATTATACAGAAAAGAGCGCAGTGAGTTTTGGCTAATGCTGAATACAGAGATCATTGCCGTCCGCTAATTGTCAGGTATGGTATCATGACAGTGCCTTTATTATATATCTATCATACTCTTTTTCACATTCAAAAACATAAAGACATTCACAACCAGGTCGGATTTCCATACTTACAATACAAGAACAAAAGACATTTTACTGGAGCCTCGATATCGTCTAGATAAATCGGCTAGGAATTCTCCCAATATTAAATATGTTTTAATCTTTTATTGTAACCTAGTACTAAGGAACTGACTTGCTATAAATGTATCTTTGTACATATTGTAGTGAAATAAACATATATCTATCTATGTATCTATCTATCGATATACGGTTTTCATCATTTACTTCGTCATAAAATTCAACTCTCAGACACCGTCTGAGGGTCAATAGGCAAATAAACATTTGTTTTCCATTTCAGCATAACTGAATGTTTTTTTTTTAAGTTATGGTTTTATAAGTTCACGTCCCATTTGATCTTACACAAATTTACCTATTATTTTTCCTTACGCTGCCAATTGTCATTGAGCAAATTTTTGCAAAGCTCATTTCTGAATTTGTGATGACTCCGGTATTAGACACATATTAATTCACCCGGGAATTTGCACTCGGAGGAGCTCATTTTATTATATAGCTCCTCTTTCTTATTTTGGGTTATCCATGCAGACTTGTGTTACTCAACATCCCAGCATTACCTAGGTATCTCCAAGATTATCAAAGGTCTTCAAATACAGTCAATGTTGTATATATAATACATGAATCTGTGATAAATAATTATCATAAAATATGAGGTGACGTGAAAATAATTGTTTATGTGATACCACATTTCTCTAGCAAATATAAGTGAAGGTTCTGATTGATGTTATATGATTTCATTCATGAACTACACTACTATATGAGTTCAAAGTGATATTATTTTCGAGCCCCAGCCCCATTCAGGAAATGGGATCAATTGAATATTACTTCAACAGGTATCTTACAACCATATTGAAAAATTTTGATAATCTCCACTCACCTGATCGTCAAATAGTGTTTTTTTCAACAGAACACGAAATGTTTCCTCATCTTTTTTATTGTAGTTTCATTGATACTAAAAGACCAGTTTGTTGGCCTTCCCGTTTTATGGACATTACACACATCGATTTTTATTTCTGGTGATCTTTGAAGAACGGAGTGTACGATAATCGCTACGATAGTATCGATGATCTCCAGATAACGAATTCCATTCTTAGAATCGATAGTAGTACCATTTTGAAGGATACAAAAAAGGTATTTAAATGTGCATTGAGCAAAGAGGAGGTGTACTCTTACATAATCGAATTTCGGACAATGAATATTGCAAACGATTTGTACATTTCGTTTTAATTTTGGATGGCGTGGTAAACTTGACGAAAAATGAAAAAGGCGCATAACTTGAATATTTTTGGTTTGGAGATAACATTCATAATGATTTTTGAGTTAAAAAAAAGTTGGGAATGGATTATGGTGAAAATATTCAGGATGTCTCATTTGAAAAAATATTTCAGTGGAAAAACATTACTAGCTCTTGAATTCAAACCAACTCTTATCTCCAATAATGAAGAAGTTGACAATAGTGCCGACTTAGGTTTGATCATACTGTATATAAGAGGGTACTTTAGAAAATACTACCTCCTCACTTCAACACCTCGCAGATGACAGTTATACATAAAAACTTCAAAATTGATAGAAAAGATGTGGGATAAATATCTGCTTAGAAGCTGTTTAAACAATCTGTTTAAAATCTGTTTTTTCGTTAATCAGCTGCCGCCCCCATACGAACGACAACTCTTAGAAGTTGAGAAACTTGAGCGGGCTAAGGACTAACGAGGTCTTACCTTTTAACGTGTAATTCCTAACACATTCTTTTTGCACATTGAATATATTTTTTATATATCGGTTGATTTTTCAGAAAAATTGAATAATGTAAATCATGCCCGAAAGAAAATAACGCCGGCCGCCACTGGTAACCATAAACCATACGTGACGTAGCTGAGAGAGCGCGAATGCACGATGATTCCCCGGCCACTCTAGAAGCAGCGAGAATAATGCTACCGATTTTAACGGAACTTCGGCGAAATTTCTACGGCATTCGATTACGATATTTAAAAGCTAGCCACGAGGATATCGACACAGACAAGTGAACGTTACAGTGCGGTGCGCGAAGTGATCTAGTAAGGCGATAAACATTCAAATGATACTTGAAGTTTTGGTTGAGGGGTTTGTTGTATTCAAAGTGAAAAAACGTTAAGTTTGATTATTGTTCGGTGTAGTCAATTATTGGTCAACCTACGGGGAAAAACGTAACATTTGATGTCGGAAGTGGAAAAATTGACTAAAAATTTACTGTTTAATGGTGAAAACAAGTAGTGTCAATTATGACGAGATGGAAGAGCTTAAGAAAATGCTCGAGGCTTTGCAAGCGAGCCTGGCAGAGAATGAAAAACGCAGAAGAGAAGAAGAACGATTACGCCGAAACGAAGATCGTGAATTACTACTAGATAATCTGGAAAAACAAGAAGTGTAGTCAATTATTGGTCAACCCACGGGAAAAACTAATGATAACTTGTAGATCCAAATATGCCATGGAGTTGATGTCAAAAACATGTTGTTGATGTCAATGAAATCTTGAATTATATGTGAAACCCAGTCTATTTAGGTGTGGTTCATAAAAATTTGTTCCAGATCCATTTTTCTTTTTTTTTCAATCTTTTTTTATTCATTATAATCCAATTTCAGTTGTAAAAATATATTCTTTTCATGAAATATTTGCCAAGAACCTCATTAATAAGGTTCAATGAAGTTGTTAGTATTCCAAATGTATTCAGTCTCTTATCGTCATAACAATAATTTTCTAGTACCTATATCAATACATAATAATTTCTGTGTTACTAAATCCCTAATGTATGAAGAACTGAATATATCCGACCGATCGATGGCCTCATACAGAGATTTAACAGTTTTTGGCTGCGTTCCAAAAATGATTATGGTTGAGGAAATGGCGCAGCTCTAGTGCTCAATGAACAATTATCTGAAATCCCATGTGAATATTCATGTAATCACTAGCAGATTAATTCGAAAGCTGATTGATTTTCTCTATTATACATGTGTCTTCTCTGTACGAATAATTACTGAGAGTGAATTGTTTGTTTGCAGAAATACTGCTTTGATTCATGTGACGAATGAATGCTTTTCATTAATCGTGTACCGTTTCTTCCCCTTTTCAACCAAACTCTGATATTGATAATAATCACTTTCTTGATATATCAAGCTTCAGTGAGAAAGAAGTATACGAGGCACTAAGGTCGCTCAAGCCTAAAAAGACCACTGGTCCAGGTGACATTCCAGCATTCATCCTGAAAGATTGTAAACTTGTGCTTGCTCGTTCTCTATCTATACTACTTAATATCTGCTTAAGATCGGCTACAATACCAAGAATCTGGGAATAATCAAAAGTCTGCCCCATTTTCAAAAAAGGAGATAGACGAGATATTTCAAATTATCGGCCCATTTCTACCATTTGCAACTTTGCAAAGGTTTTTGAGATTCTGCTGGAGCGAGTTATATATCGGCATCTGAATTGCAATCTAAGTATAAACCAACACGGTTTTATGAAAAATCGTTCAATGGTCACCAACCTTCTGACTGTAACCCAACATATTGCTGAATCTATTGACAATAGGGCCCAAACTGATGTTATTTACACAGACTTTTCTAAGGCCTTCGACAGGCTTGATCATGGCATTCTTCTAAACAAACTAATAGCCTTTGGATTATCTCCATCCTCAATCGCACTCTTTCAGTCCTATCTACGGGATCGAAAACAATATGTTACGCTCGATGGTTTCAAATCTATCGAATATAATGCTTCTAAGACCGTTGCTCTTTTATATATTCATTAATGATATTGCAGATGCTATAAATGTATATTCCTTTTGTATGCCGATGATCTAAAACTATACATAGATGATTGTGTGCACCTCTCAGCAAACATAGGACGAGTTGTAGAATGGTGTTATCGAAATAACTTGTCGCTAAATCCGGATAAATGTAAGGTCATGTCATACAGTTTAAAAACGAACATCGTGATCTTTGATTATTCAATAGAAAACGTTTCCCTGGTGCGACCAGAAACATTTACTGATCTTGGCGTCACATTTGACACTATACTATCATTTAATAGGCATATCGATAATGTTGTAACCTCCTCCTGTCGTATGTACGGATAAATTGCACGTAACAGTAGTGATGTACTGTTTGGAACCTTTGGTGTAGTAATGAATATTACTGGAGTTTTTTCCCAACACCAAATCGTTATTTTTACACCTCGACACGTGTTTCGATCACCAAGTGATCATCTTCAAGAGGAAGATAAAACTGAGAGTGATTGCTCTTGAAGATGATCACTTGGTGATCGAAACACGTGTCGAGGTGTAAAAATAACGATTTGGTGTTAGGAAAAAACTCCAGTAATATTCGTAACAGTAGTGTTTTCAAAGAAACTTCGACCTTAAAAACTCTATTTTCTGCTTTGATAAGATCAAAGTTAGAATACACGTCAGTCGTGTGGATCCCTTTTTATCAATAGCATATAGATAGAATAGAAGCAATTCAACGACGATTTTTAAAACTGCTAAGCCTAAAAACTGATGGCATTTATCCTCCAATAGGAACAACCCACTCTGAATTGCTACAAAAGCATAACTTTTTAAATAAATAAATTGATGTAATTTTGAATTTATTTCTAGTTATAGATATCGAAGAGCAAACCTGGATATCTAGACATATCACTGGTTCATTGAGTGTAGAGTGCCACAGGGTTCTCTTCTCAGGATCACTAGTATTTGATATTTGCTCATAAGACCGTGCAGAGTTTGTTGAGAATGTGTCATCATCGGGTTTGTTGAGAGTACAGCTGTTTTACCAGGTTGATATTTGTAAGTAGTCTCTAGTATATGTCTCATTAGAAATAAGGTCGCTCTCAAACAAATTGAATGTATTGAGTGTCAGTCATTCATCAATCTTGTTTGAGCCATCTTCATTCTTCCCTTTTTGATTTAGAAAGTTATATAAGCCGCGAACAACATAGTAGAATGTGTCATTTATGAATTTTGTTAACGAGAGCGGACCAAGGACTGAGCCTTGTGGCACGCTTGATGAAACGCTTCTATCCGAAGATGATTGATTGTTGTGAAATACATTTTGGTTTTTTCAACCATTGTATGATTCATGAAACGAATGGATTCTTTGGTGGAATAATTTTTCCAGTAGTTGTTGATGTCAGAAGTCAAACAAAACTAATGGGAACGTTTAACATTTTCAGTTCCCCGATAAACTTTCGAATTGCTTGTGTTGTAAAGCGGTTTTTCCTACAATCATATTACCCCTCAATAATAGCATTATTTTTGAGTATGAAGGGAACTTGTATTAACGATTGTTTTGAAAATGTCATCAACAATATGTATTATGATAGTAGATCGGTAATTTTCAGGTAAATCAATGTGTTACCTTTTCCAAATATTGGTATAATTTTGCCTTCGGTGGAGTATTTACTACGACACAGTAGAATAAATACTTACTGAGATATGGAGATACAAAAACACATGATAATAAAATGGACAAAACTTTCGAAACAACTTTACCAAGTTTCTCTCAAGTTTTATATTTTTCATAAATTTCCGCTATCAAGTGCCGTTTTGGTAGATTATCCGTGAATTCGATTCGTAACATTCTTCGCAATACAATTTTAATCTACATGAATGAAAACCCTAGAGCCGAAAGTCAAATAAGCCGAAGATAAGAAAAGCCTTCAGACATATTTTATAGCGATTATTTTACAACGCTTAGGGAGCAATTTTCTCCTGCTCCAAATTTAACTTTTCCTATCAACTGTTGCAAGTTATCCAATTTTGAATATTGGCGTGCTTCTGTCGATATTGATAGGATATATTTTCAACGATATCCGAATAAGGCTTGTCGATTTCTGGAAAATAATTTGTCCTTGGGGAAAATGAACGTTAGTCGCTGAAAACGATACTTGAGAATAATCGTTCGGAAAATGTTTCCGTTCTGTACAAAGCACATTGTTTCCGGATACAATTTAATCTTCAGGTTTTAAAATTCCATTGTAACTGGGTAAGGAATTTATCAAATCCTTTCTTCTATCTATGCATTGAGGTAATGAATATTTCTAACGTTCGTTCATTATTTTTCAAAGGAAATGAAAAATTGTTCTACAATTTTTGACGAGGTCAGATTTGCCATGTTCAGAAATCTATTCATCATTGAAGAAAGATGTTTGTACGGCTATGCCAGAAATTAAAGATAGTTGCCAGGGATATAACATAGGAACAATACTGACGGATTCCAGAATATCAACTTCTATAGCTTCGAATTCCACTATTTCATTCGAAGTCACTATTTCCGTCTTCATATAACATGTTAATCCAAATTTTGTCCACTGAACGACTGTGCTGTAATACTAGAACACATACCTGTATTCATTTTGCATTGTGATCAAAATGATAAGATACCTTTCTGCTTTGTTTGACTTCGAAGGTTGTAGAAATAATAATCAAATAAATCTGCAGATTGAATTTTCCAAGCATACATGGGAAAGGATATTCTGTCAGTGATAGATGAAAGTAAAAATTCATCATGATATTTAGGTTCTCTAGGCATTTCAGTTACCTCTGGCAAAGCTGGTTCAATAAAATACTTCCAATCAATTATATCCCAAGACAGGCATACTCTCCATAGCTCAAAATTTAATATTTTCCGGTTGCAGCGAGTACAAAACAAAACCCGTACCAGCGATTCATTTAGGGAATTTGTGAATATGACCATTTTTATACCCTTACAATCAACTTGAATATTCAAACATTCTAATGAATATTACTGGAGTTTTTCCCAACACCAAATCGTTATTTTTACACCTCGGCACGTGTTTCGATCACCAAGTGATCATCTTTAGGAGGAAGATACTAATGAATGACCAACTAGATTTGAATAGATCACCATTATTAAACTTGTTTTCTTAAAAACCGAGAAAGTATTATTGATGTAGATGTGAGGTAATATGCTTCAGGTGATCATGATTGAACAGGTACCTTAGATAGAGGTTTAGGTAACTTTTTGGAGGTAGTGTCAATCATGGTTACATTTAATGTAAGAACAACTCGAAGTATTCAAATCTCTTGACAAAGCTACTGTGCTATCCAAACATGTTGTGATATATTTTTCAAATAAAGTTTGTGGATATCAAATCGTGAGGTGTAGTTTTTGAAATCAGAATAACGTGTTAGAAATCACACGTTAGAAAGTAAGACCTCGTTAGTCCTTAGCTGGCACAAGTTCCTCAACTTCTGAGAGTTGTCGTTCTTTCGCTGATTAACGGAAAAACAGATTTTCAACAGTTTTTTTTAATCACAAGTTAAAAATATTTTCTCACGTCAACTGATGTGAGATTTGAAACACAACTACTTTGGTCGTTCCTAAACATAAATCTGTCATTTCGCTAGAAGTTTCTCGTACCAAGCTTCAAAGCAGTACAACGAAAACTGTCAATAAAAATAAAGGTGTACGACAAGGTGTTTCAACTTCAACTTTATCCCTTTCACCATCCCTACAATTCTCTGTTCGGATTTGCCCAGCTCGAAAGAGTTTTAAGTATGTTCTAGTCTCCATCACATTTTCCTTCACAGCTTCTACTGTAACAAACCTGGTTCCTTTCAATGCTCCTTTTATTTTTGGGACTATAAAGAGTCATACCGAGCTAGATCTGGTTAGTGAGGTGGACGTTTCAACGTAGGAATCCCATGCTTGGCCAAGAAAGACTAATGTTTGGGCTGAAGTATGTTCTGATAAAGCATCCACGATCTGTTCTTCCACAAATCTGGTTGCTTTCTTCTCAGTTGCTAACGGAGAGTAGCTACAATCTCAAAGTATTTTTTCATCTATTGTCTGTGTTGTAGGAAGTCAATGTTTTCGATGTTGTCATTAGTTTTCGAAGTCGACTTAGTTGGCATGGATCATCTTTGATGTCTTCTCTTCCGTCTTTGAAACGCGTGTACGAAACATACATTCATCCCCATACACTTGTTGCAAGACGGACTAGGTGCCTCTTGCGAATTTACCAAATATCACTTAAAACTCAGCGTCACCACGTTACTCAATTGAAACGCCTACCATGTTTCTAATGACTGGCAGATACACGGTCCGACACGTACAAAGGTTGTGATCCAGCTGAGCGAGCTAGTGTCGTCAAACTGGCTGGAATGTGCAGGGGGGTGTCAGGTGATAAGATGCCATAACCTGTTCAATTTCAAGAAGAGATGGCACTGAGTGATTGATTAGTTATAACGTATGTCGACTTGAACTTTGTCTGATTATGATAATTTTATTTTTCAAATCTTATCAAAATTTGGAAGAGTTAGTTGAGAAACAGATCTTGTTGACTCTCCATCGTTTCATCATCCTCGGGTATGTTCGCTGCATTGATTATTTCAACTATATAATTATTATATTCTATCAATTACATATTATTTTACTTGTAGCTCTGCTGAAAGCGATGAATAAAGACGACTTACTATTATTGATTGGTCAGAATTCTGTCTCTCTTCGGCGTATGAAGGATATAACTTGCAGATGCAGTATTTCACATGAAAAAAACTATTTTCAGAAAAACTTGATAACTGAATTACCTACAGCAGCAAAAAGTTCAACCAAAAAAACGCTCGCTAATAAAAAAGTTCTCAACATGAAGTTCTTTCTCGAGTGCAGAATCCTGGAAACTTTATTGCCCGCATTTCAGCAGTAAATTTGCAGTACAAAAGAACGGCGCTCTGTCCTGTAGTCCCGGAGTTATAATCTCAATATTCATGTAGATTTGCATTTACAGTCCACATTCGCACTTCACGGCGATGAGGTGCTAGTGTCATTGTCGCGCAGAGAGCTGTTCAAGTCGGAAGATGAATCCTACAAAGCTCGACGTGGCTACGAGACTCCATAAAAATTATACGACTTTTTAACAATTCTCAGGAAGTGGTGTGAACGAGCTTCGTGAATTTTCAGATCCATTGTACTACACAACACGGATTAGTTTTTCTGTTTTGAAATGAAGTAGGTTCATAATTAAATAATTCATTCTGAAAGTTACCGTCGATTTCTGCAAAACTTTATATTTTTCAGAAAGAATTCTTACACAAAACCGACGTACAAATTACAACCGAACGCTGTGTTTTTATCCCATTCAATTATCTCACTTATTTTACTTTCGCGTCTAATCGTGGGTCTATTCAATACTGAATCCTGTCGGTTCATAGTCCCATGTATACTACTCTAGAACTTTCTAGATTTTTTACGGCTTCCGTAGTATCATAGTAAGTAAATTTCATTCAATTCAGTATTAAGACAAAATACATAGTCGTCTATGACAAAAGGATCCAAAAATAAAATAAATGAATGAAGATACATGAAATGTAGAAATTATACAATTTTAATGAAATTTACAGCTATCTAAGCAAGCTTGTATTGTAGCCAGCTAACTAAATAGTATATCTTTTCCTGTATAACCAAACGTAGTGAAGAGAGTATAGAAAGGGAGAGATAGTGAGAGGAAGATAGAGGACGAGAAAGAGAGAGAGAGAGAAAGATCTCTCTGTGATGCGCTCTGAAAGACAACTCTAATAATAGATATTTGTTATTCAAGTATCAGAAGAAGCATATCATAATTATTGTCTACAAATTTTATTCAAATCTATTTTGAATTTGAGTTTGTTTCTCATGCCTTTCAATAATTCTGGTATATGTTGTATAGTTTGGGTCTCAGATAGGTTATAAATTTTTGATTATGCGTGAGTCTGCATCGTGGAACATTCATGGTCTTAACTGAACTGTTACCGAGTTTTGAAAGCATGCTGTACAAATTTGGTTGAAGAATTAGAAGTCTACAATAAACTCTGAAAAATGTAAGTTTTTCTAACACCGAGTATCCCAGTTTCATCATACAACGACTGGGTACAATACCTCCGATCTTTTTTCATCATGATTCTTACTAATGAATTTTGAATCACTTTTAAGTTAATTAGCGATGTCTTGAAGGTACCACCCCATACTAAAAAATTAATTGACGCTCCGGGGCGACTTCATTGATTCCAGTGGCGCATTTTCAGTTGCAGTAAAACCCGAAAAAACCTGCAGCATATGGAAATTCATCAGTCTCCTATCAAGGTTGATTCACACGTGATTGATCCACCTTCTTTTTTTTCAGTGCGGTCAGTGGACTCAGGTCATTCTTGCTCCCCAAATATGAGTTGCAGTCCTCGTAGAACTGGTTCCATTTCAGTGGAAGAACTTCATGAAGCAAGAGCCGAATCTATCCCTCTACGAAACCCTTCTTCACTTGGAAGGATCGATCGCAGCTTGAGAAATGATTCTTATGGAGAATCTGTGAAACATGTTCTTCCTTACGAATCAGTAGATAATTGTCCTGAAAATCTAGAGAAGAAAATTGAATTGGATAATTTAGGAATAGCTACATGAATAGCATTTTATAAGTATTGTTCATGACGAAGAATTTCAAGAACGAAGTTTTAATGATGAACGAGAACGGTTATGTTTCCTACTTATTCATCAAACTCAAACACCTGTTCATGCAGCTGCAGTTTCGTAAGAAGGTATCATCTTTCCCTCCAACCGATTTCCTGGAGTCTTTGAAGTCCACTAGATACTCGTTAGGACAACAAGAGGATTGTTCCGAATTCTTGGGGTTCTTGTTGAATAATCTTCGTGAGCAAAACAATAGCAAAATCAATACTCCTGACCGCTCTGGACTGAATGATTCTGTACTGCCCATCTCGTCTTGTATTTGTAAATCTTTTGCTGGAAAAATCCTCACTTGTTTACTTTGTGGTAAATGTTCAAGAAGTACCGAAAACTTATGTGAATTTCTGGAACTTCATCTAGCTTCTCCTAATATGATCAATAACCAGTACGAAGAATCAAAAAAATACGCAAAACTGCATTTCTTATATGAAAATAGTACATATTGTCCAAATAATATGAATCATTCCGTTTCCGCTTTAAAAGCTTTCTAATTTCGAATGATATTTGAAAACAAAAATTTGAAAAAAGAACTTTCTGAGGACTTTCGGAAATTGCTGGTTTTACGTATCTTCGACGTACTTTATGTATTATATGTTCTGAAGACTACTGAAAGAGATGAAACTGAATGATGCTTCGATAGACATCAATTTATTCAGTTTTACTTGGTGAAAGCCCAAATATTTCAAAACTCTGCTTGAAGAACTTTTGAATATACGATATGTAGTCAAACCCTTCATTTGTTGAATTTTTTACAGAATAACGGATGTGGTAATACAGTTCAGTCATGTTTCAGATTGTAGACGTTGAGGTGTTCAACACTAGAAAGCTACATGATCAACCACATCAAAACAAACACTCTCCAAAACACGACGTATTTTTGAGGCATCACGTAATATTAAGAAATGCAGGAATGTTCCCCGAAAATCCGGCAAAGATGATCTCAATTTTTCTCTCGGGAGCAGTTACGAGAATGTTTAGAGCCGAGGCCGTACCTGGAGTTACCCGGTTATGACGAGAAGCCCGTAAACACACGAGAGACCTTTCTCCTTCGGAATCTTCGTCCTTCCCGCAGGAAGCTCGGCCTTTCATGCTTTGATCTTCGCTGTAAGGGTTGCATGCATAACATGGGGTCACGTTTCGATGTTGATGATTTGTTGTTATGCGATTGGGATGTGGGGTGTATAATCACTTCAGTGAGTTGTATTGGGAATTAGTCATTTGTATATTGAAGTGCGAAATGGCAAATCTCGGCGGTTGGTGCGAATAAGATAAATCCAGATCATCTTGTTTATCTATCTATTTCTCATACAAATATACCAACCCTATTTCAACTACGCACACTTTGGTTTTAGCTAGGAATTTTTGCTTGAATATATTCGGCCGTGTTGACAACTACACATATACTAGTAGCAAACGGTATTTCCAATTATTCCTTTTGTGCAGGTGGAAAATAATTGAAAGATAATGAGTGATATATAATTGCAAAAAATAGATACATACTTTGTCGTTATAAATAAATTAATAAGAGAAAATGGATAGCTGTTAGATAATTGAATGAATGAACAGTTACTAGAAAGGATTATGAAACGAGTTAGGCAGATAATCTTCAAAACATTGCTTGCAAAGTTGATAATAACATACCATTATGTACATTTCATATAATGTTTCAGAAGATTTTTCTCCTGTATATAGGTCCGCATTTTCTTCAAGAATTCTATACCTTAGTAGTCGTGGATATAAGAGTATTCCTAACATTCAGAAAGTTGACTTAGGTGTCAACTTGGCGAGTTGACTTGGATGTCACACCAATAGGTGATTCCACTTATGTCTCGCTTGCATTTACGCAGTTATTTCAGTCAAGTACTTTTCTTGGTTATTCACATATTGTCTTAGAGAGCTGTGCTGTCTCCACTACTGTACAGCCTTTACGTGAGCGACCTTCCGAGGTTCGATTACGTGAAGGTTTCCCTTTACGCCGATGATATGGCTCTCGTCGCTTCTTCCATGGGTCGGGCGTTGGCGGTCGCCTACACCTAGGTCTTTGGGTAGACCGCCGACTCACCTGGACAGATCACATTGATCATATCAAGAGCAAAGTGCAGATGTGGATAGCTAAACTCTATCCTCTGGTCAATAGAAATTCAAAACTCAATCTTAAAAATAAGATTTTACTATACAACACGATGTTCAAGCCTGTCATCATGTATGCTTCAGGTGCTTGGGGACAAGCCGCCCCGTCAAACCTCTCAATTTTGGAAAGGTTGCAAAACAACCTTCTCAGGATGCTGGTGAATGCTCCATGGTTCGTGCGGAATTGAGCCGTCCGCAGAGATTTGAAGCTGTTAACTATACGGCAGTCCATTCAGTCGAGGAATTAGAGAGTTTTCGAGTCAGCGGAAACTCATGATTACCCATTAGTTAGGGAAGCTGTAGATTACACTATAGACGACCCAGGAAGGGGTACACAAGGCCAGAGCGGCATAGAGGTCATTAACCTCTATGTCGCCACCAAAACACATTACGTTATGAACCATTCGTCCTCCTGACGAATCTGAGTTAAAAGGGTAAGGGAAAAAATTTCCAATCTGATGAAAATGAAGATGACTATGACACATCTCAAAATTATGCCGCTTCCTATAGCTTCTGTATATGAAACATTGATTGAAATTCATAAAAATAAATCAAAATACATTTTACAATCGCAACAACATGAATATCCTACAAGATCAGGAAATCTGATAAAAACTGTGAGATTCAGACTGAGCACCTCACAAAATAATTCATTGAATTTGAAATTCTATGATAAGTTACCATGTCACATAAAACAACTCAGTTTCTACTGTTTCAAGCAAAAATTGAAATAATTTTTTTTGAATCACTGTTTTTATTCTACAGATGAATACATGTTATACAACATAGATAATTCATGCGACTTTCAGTGAGTAACAATTGTTCTCATTTTTAACATTAGTTGATTGATTGTTTTTATGATTATGTGCACTGTTCTGTTATACAAGCATTGTGATAAGTTTTATTTGTATGTATGACTTTATATTTATGAATTTTCGTGTTTTGACTTGCTACCAATATTTGTTCAAATGTATCACGTAGCCAATAAACTATTCTATTCTATTCTATTCTATTCTATTCTATTCTATTCTATTCTATTCTATTCTATTCTATTCTGTTCTGTTCTGTTCTGTTCTGTTCTGTTCTGTTCTGTTCTGTTCTGTTCTGTTCTGTTCTGTTCTGTTCTTATGAACTGTACTTCAAAAATATTTTTTTCTTCAAGGAATTAGAAAAGGGAGAACATTCAGAACGTTTATGGCTGCTAGGTCTGGCATAAAATATATTCATTCCAGGACGTACAATGGTTTATATCCAATAGATATATTTCAGGTTTCCTCACTAAGAGAAGTCTGGCAGGATCTTGCCAAAATCACTACCGTCTATACCTACAAACTTAGCTCCTGAAGTTTCCAATATAATTATCGTAGTTCTAGTGTGATCTCCGTCAAGTAAAATAAAGAATAACACAAATATGTAAGTATCAATTATGCAGGTAGAATCTCCATAGAATCTCCAAGAATATTAAAAATTATCTCTCAAAATTCAATATACAAACATCATACATATCCAACGAAAATTTAGGAAACAGATTATTTAATGTCAAACCTAAATTAGACAAAGGGAAGAGATCTGATATATATCGACTAGAATGTGGTGAATGTCCCGCCATATATACAGGCCAACCTGGTAGAAATTTTGATACAAGGTACCATGAACATGTCATTTCAAATAAAAAAAATGAAAAATCATTAATTTACGAACATCTTCAAAATTCGAATCATAAAATAGATAAAGATAATTTAATCCTTCACACATCCTCAACGAACAACTTGATCTAAATAATAGTCCTCTCCTAGTCCTGAACCTATAATTCATTTCTCAAAAGCTTTGTTTTGTTATGTTCATGGATATTACAGGTATACAAAATGTAGGTACCAAATTATTTACGATAGGCAACTTAGGTATAAACTACTCAGATTTAAATGTAATCAGTTAGTTTTGAAAATGGTGTAATAGCCGAAACTAGTCAACAATAAAGATAATATCGTGGAAAATAGACAAAAGTGTGTTTTTGTAGTGTATCCTCAGTGTTTTGGAGTAATAAAAGTGTAAAGGTTTCGTGTCTTCGAATTATTCTGAGATTTGAAAGTTTTAAATCTTTCATAAATATAATTTGGCTTTTTGTAAATGAGGAATTCACGTGTATTGACGAGTAGGTGGAACTGCCAGGTTTTAGCAATCGGTAACCAACCTGACTCTTCGAACTTGGGGGAATTTTTTCACACCATAAGAAAGACGAATGCAATTGTTTTGTATTTTTCGTAAGCGAATTACATCAATTTGTATCAAAGCAGGCCCAAAGATTAAATCGCAATATGCTAATCTAGACAATATGAGGGTTTCGCAAAGTTTCAACTTCAATTTGTAAGTCATAATATCTCTACTTTGATAGAGTTAACGTAAGATACTGTACGAGTTACGACAAACTGAATTTATATGTTTGTGAAAAGCAAGTTCTTGCTCTTTGTAATTATTTGTAGTAAGTCTTGTCCAAGTTTGATTTAAATTTCCCCTTCAATATCCCACCTTTTGTGTTTCGGGCCAAACAGTATCAGCTGAGATTTTATAGAATTCAATTTCAGGATATGAGCTATAAATAGATCCAGTAACTTTTGTAGATCGCTGTTTTCCATTGCCATCTGCCAGTTACTTGAAAAAAATCGAAAATATAAGTGAGTGTCATCTGCATAATGATGAACTGTGCAATGATCAATTATTTTATGAAAGTCAGATATATATATTAGAGAGAACAGAATGGGGTCAAGGATAGAGCCCTGAGGAACTCTATAGTCACCAGGTAAAGCACTAGAACACTTTCCATCTAGATATACTGACTGAGTCCGATTTCTGAGGTAACTTTTCAATAGATCTATTGAAAAGTTACCTCAAAAATCGGACTCAGTCATTATGTCTGGATGGAAAGTGTTCTACTGCTTTACCTGTTGACTCTTCCATTTGGAGAACTGAGTTTATATGAAATAAACTTTCTGTGGTGTTTGTGTTTTGTCCTGGTATACTGTATATAGTTACTTTCGAAAATTTCAATAATCATGAAAGTATGTACTAACGTTAGCAAACCAGGAGAAACAGTCACCTTCTCGCTCGAAAATTACCTTGGAGTTGTTAATGCTTGTGGTGTTTTCTCCAGAGAATATCTGGATAAGTAGGCCGGGGCCAGCAAAGCCTACGCATAAAACCCCAGTGATATGAAAACGTATCGATCGACTACACTTATTCCTTCACTGTTTATCCTCGCACTTCTCCTTCGGGAGGACGCGATGCAGGAAAGACTGGTAGGCTCTGGCTCTAGACTAGTTTTATTATGTTGAGTGAACGAGATATCCATAATTCAGCGTATCGTTTCATCTGGAATTGTTTTGGATTCGTTAAAATATTCGCCTCGGGTGGCGTTGAATATCTTGTCTTGGAAAAAGATGTTGGAGTTATCGCGAATGAACGTGAGTGGGATAGAATTTGGAGGAAAATACGAGCAGAAAGGTTAATATGCTTCTCACATGAACATTTGATATTGTTTGCTTCCGTTGTAACTTGAACACGTCTGTTTTCATAGTGGTGTTGAGATGAATTGTATATTGCATATTAGCTTTTACCCTCTGCTCAGCTCGAATTTATGCCATTAAATAAGTGTCACTACAATAGAAATGAATCAATATGAGAACTATATTCTGATGTTTGGCTGGGATTATTAATTTTTAAAAATTATTACCTAACCTATCCTAACCTAACCTAATCTAACCTAACGTAGCCTAACCTAACCTAATCTACTCTATTTTATGCTACTCTACTCTTACCTAACCTCACCTAGCCTAACCTAGCCCAACCTAAACTAACCTATCCTAACTTAACCTATCCCAACGTAACCTAACCTAACCTAACCAACAGAGTAGCTAGATTTTTAGATTTTTTTGACAAACATTTTTTTATCTTACATTAAAAAAATCAATGAAAAGTATCATATGTTACTTCTAGTACCTCCAAGCTAACCTTACCTAACCTAATCTACTCTACGTTACTCTAACCTAACCTCACCTTCCCTAGCCTGACCTAACCTAATTTAACCTAACCTAATCTAACCTATCCTAACCTATCCTAACCTATCCTAACCTATCCTAACCTAACCTATCCTTACCTAACCTAACCTAACGTAACCCAACTAACCTAACCTAACCTAACCAACAGAGTAGATTTTTTTGAAAAACATTTTTTTCATCTTGCATGAAAAAAATTCAATAAAAAGTATCCTTTGTTACTGCTAATACCTCCAAGCTAACCCAACCCAACCTAACCTAACCTCACCTAACCTAACCTAACCCAACCTAATCTAACCTATCCTAACCTATCCTATCCTAACCTAACCCAACCATAACTAACCTAACCTAACCTTACCAACAGAGTAGCTAGATTTTGAGATTTTTTTGACAAACATGTTTTTATCTTACATAAAAAAAAATTTCAATAAAAAGTATCCTATGTTACTTTTAATACCTGAAGAAATTTCATGATGATTGGTTGAGTAGTTTTCGCGTGAAACCGTAACAAACAAACTTACATTCGCATTCATAATAGTAGTAGGGATTGTCTGTTCAATATTTTTACGATAATTTGCTACAATTATTTCTTCTACTATATTTTCACTATCTCACTTGTTTACATCATTTCTGGTAGGCTTGATTTCTTCATCTGTACCTACCCAATTCCCAATATAGAACTTCACAATCAAAATAATACACATTCGTGTGGTTTTCGTTTCCATTTTATAATACTGTGGATTCTCATTACCAACTTTTGTGGTGGATTTACTCATATAAAAAGTCAAAAAAATGAATTGCCAGAAAATAAAACAAGCAAAATTACCTTTGATAAGATTATTGTCAAAGAAAGCCAAATATCCTGCGGTGTTTGTTGCAAAAGAGCCAACTAACTAAGATACCAAGTCTGTAAAATGGACACAAAAAAAGATCAATAAATGACCTCCTATTACTTATACTATTATTCGTTCTGTAAGCTACGTTTACGTATTCTTTCTTCAAAAAACGAGCAATATTATTGGTTGGTTCACCCGAATATGACAATGTCCTATAACTGACGTTATCGCATCTTGAGGTTGGTTAGACCAGTCCCATGGCTTGCTTTTATAGTTTTTCGGAATGAATGGAGTTTATAATATCTACCTTATAACAGTTATTGACCGCGATTTGTTTGATCAAACTTGGCTCCCTCTGGAAATTACTCTCAGACAGTGGAATATTCAATTGTCTGTGAATATGGTAAGGGTGTATGGAGGAATTATGTGTGATAATGTCCGTGTAAGGTGGTTTGTGGAAATTTCAAATTCATGTTAATTGGTATTTTTCGTAATGGTTGAGTCAAGGTAATTTATTGAATCATTTATCTCCCTCTAAATAGTGAATTTCATTGACGGGTGAATGGAATTGACGTATTCAATGAACTTGCCTAATTGCCTATCTGTACCAGTTAAACAGACTAAAATATCATTTACGTATCTGTACCAGTACAAGAAACTGTTAGTTAACTGATTATTATGGATTTCATACTTTGTTATCCATGAAAATTTTCGCCAGTAAGGGTTCCCCATTACTAGTCCGTCACTGCATGAATGGAATTTTTCACCAAACTGGAAATAATTTTGAGATACACAAATAGTAAGTAAATCTTAAATTTCCTGTTTTATCAATGGATTCGCGTGATTTTTGTCTAAGAGACACTCAACCAGTATAGTTGTTTGAATTGGAGGAACACTGGGAAATACATTTTGGACATCGAACAATATTAATTTTGCAATATCCAATAATTGATAAGAATTATTTCAACTAAATTTCGGCTTCAGATTGGTATAGGTTTGAATCAATTTTATAAGGACTAGATTTTTGCGGTAGCTACCGTAACAAATGACACCACAGGTCTAATCGGGAAATTGTTTTGGTGGTTGTGGATTCATGATCAATGCTCTACATTTATCTTTTCTATTCATAACCTATTCTATTGTTTTGAGGGTTTCCTGAACCTCTTTCTGGTACATAGTTGAATGAATATGTTTGGTTCATACTTATCTGCTACTTCAAGGATGATCTTTGGCCGGGGTTGCTTTAACCAGTGGAGTGAAAGGTGTATTTCATAGAAGAAATTATTCCTGGTATTAATGCAGCTTATGATCCTGATCAATCACCTGAACAAAAATGGATTCTACACAATTGCTTACGCAGATGACATAGTTATCTTGCAGACCAGTAAATTTGTGAACACACTGTGCGATTGCGCGCAGGATGGGCTCAAATTAATAGAAACATGGTGTAAGGAACACTTACTGTCGATCAATCCCAAGAAGACTGAGATGGTCCTTTTCACCAGAAAAGGAAGTTTATCAGGTTCAAAACCTCATGAAATCTGCGAAAGCAAACTAAACTTCTCTGAAGAGGTGAAATACCTTGGTACTATCCTCGACAGGAACTCTCACTCACAGAGTAGAGAAAAACGAGCATATGTGGCTCAGATGACGTCGACAATTGCGGAACTGGCCAAATGTTACACCTATGCTCAATCCTTAAAAAGATGTGATGGAATCAAAGGACGCAGTTTTGCCAGGGTTACCTTGGGCGACCCTGGAAAGCTGGCGCTGAAGAAATATCTGGCGATGACCAGGAAAAATCTACGCTTAACAGTAGGATTTCTGACTGACCAGTGTCAACTAAGGAAACACCTCCAAAATATGGGGCTAGTGGATGTTCACACATCCTGCACCTCTATGCAGGATGTGTGAACAGGAAAATGAGACTGTCAGGCATGAATGTTTTTTGTCAACGAACCAATGGAAAAAATGTAGCCTGAGAAATTTCCAGAGCTCATTTCAAAACTGTTTACAGAAGCAACGCGGTGCCACCCCTGTATGCGAAGTTTTTCGGAGAAATAGAATGCACGTAATCTTTCCATCTAAATCGCGGCATTTATTTACGTATTCCGTAAACTCCTTTAATACATAAATCGCCGCATGCGACTACAAACCCTTCGTCTATCTGCCGAAAAATATAAATTCAAACGAGGATATTCGTTTTAAATAAGGGAATTTATAGAACTCGGGCGCATATCTGGAGATCCTACGGCCACTTGGCCCGTATTATCGCCGACGTAAAGTATTATCCTGATTTAGGATCGGTTGCTCTTAGCTAACACAAAGTTTTTGGACAAATTTACAATCGTGCCGGCGCAAAATGGCTTTTATACCGTGCGAGGAGCGGCTCTTATACATTATCGTTTGTCAGGCAGCCGCCTCCGAACGAGCTCGCAACTATGACTTATTACTTTTTATTGAAAAGTTGTCGGAAAAATTCGGAGCGAAGTTTACGTCGACCTCGTTTTTCTTGCGTTATTGATGGGTGGTGAATCGACGGTAATCCGATTAGAGATCGGGCCGGAAGTGGGTCGGAATGTATACTGCGGATTCGAGTATGTGACAAGAATTTGAAAAATTACTCCATTTTAGTCGTGGAGCGAACCTCGTGAAGAGATCCAGAGGTCGCCGATGATGAATCGTAATCTGGAGGTTACTAATGCTGACGGATCACTTTTTTCTCCGAGATCCCAGAAAATCTCAAAATAGACTGCTTCAAACTCTGAATAAATTTTCTCCATGTACGACATTGATATCGTTTATAGAGACAAAACGCTATCGTTTCACCTATCGTATAATGATAGTCCAGTCATCTTAGTAAGTTTACCTCGAAATTTTAGATAGCCAGCTAAAAATTCGTATAAACTTGTATTGTGACAGCCCAAACGTTTTCTTCGAAACCTACATATGGTAAGGTGTAGGCGACTATTAAAATCATCAAGGCTTGATGATGACAGCACGACCAGCTGTCGAAAGCACTCGCATATAATAAATAGGAGTTATAAAGCTGCAAATCCTTTTTGTTAGATTTTATCGAGTGTGCATGATACAAATCAAAAATGAAACAATTCGTGGACATAACACTCCAAAAAAGGGGGGGCAAACCGCGGACACGTATTTCTGGCTATTGGCCTCATCAGCGCGGTGCAGCCAAGTGTAAAGATGGGCAACACTTGTTTGCCGAAAGCAGGAAACAACACATACGCACGGAGTCAACAACAGAAGCCAACCGCACATTCTGATCATTCCCATATTGATTTCAATTTGAGAGTCACCGGTAGACAGCTGTTTCAGCCTATTGGGTATCGTCAGTACCGGGCAGACGCTCCTCAATTTAAGACAAAATGTGAAAAACCACGAAAAGTACTTAATAGAAATAACTGGATAAACACAAGCGAGACATAAGTGGAACCACCTATTGGTGTGACACCCAAGTCAACTTGCCAAGATTTTTATGTCAGTGTTGGTGGTTTGACCAATCAATCGACAACTGCGGTGGCAGAAATTTGTGAAGCTAACCTGGAATGTCATCGAAAAACGAATCTTCATGTTTCTAGAAATGATATGAAATCGAGAAAGGTTAATGCAGTCAAGCTGCTGGGAAATAATTCCATGAAAATCAAAAGATGAATAAATAAGTACAATTCTGATCATTCTCATATTGATTTCAATTTAAAAGCCACCGGTAGAATGCTGCTTCAGCCTATTGGGCATCGTCAGTACCGGGCAGGCGGTCCTCAATTCAAGAGAAAATGTGAAAAACCAAGAAAAGTACTTTATAGAAATAACTGCGTAAACGCAAGCGAGACATAAGTGGAACCACCTATTGGTGTGACACCCAAGTCACACCAATAGGTGGTGTGACTTGGGTATGATAATAAACACGATTGAAATGTTGGTGAGCTGCTGTACTTGTTGGTGCTGCTTCATAGGTTTATCCAGTTTTGTACACTTTATTCACTTTTGTAGACTTGTAATCTTTTCAAAAATATGATTAAAATAAATTGATGGATGTAGCCATTACTACGTGGTAGAAGGTCATCATGAAACATGAGAAATAAAATTTCCTATGTTCTTCAATTTTTGTATTCGCAACTAACGTTACTGCAGTTTCTTCCTACAAGGACATTTTTAAACTAATCGAGTACAATAAACTTGTATTTATATACAGTAAACTTGTATTGTATTTATTGTATACGTATTCTAAAAACACTTTATTGTGTGATTACAGAACGAATAATAATCTAAGTAAATTTATTAAAAACAATAAAGACAAAACTTCGTTGTTGGATAGATCAGGAGTATATAAGCTGACTTGTGGCTCTTGTCCAAAACTGTATATTGGCCAAACTGAAAGAACATTTTCCCAAAGAATTAAAGAGAATAGAAGCAGTTTTATAAATAGAAAGACCAATTCCACATTTGCAAACCACCTATTAACAGAAGGACATGAGTTGAATCAGGAATACGATGTGTTACATTTAGAAGAGAAGAGTTTGAAACTCAATCTTCTAGAATGTTTGGAAATAAATAGATTCAGGAATTCGGGTAATTTACTGAATGATCAATTAGAATCAAATGACTCTCCGTTACTGAATATTTTTTCAAATGTGGAAAATGGAACATACGCTTGGGTAATTAAATTCAAATTGTAGAATAAGGTATATATAGTATTTAATGTGTAGAATTAGTTATTAAGACACGTCCGAGGAAGCCATTGTATGGCGAACCACGTGTTGCGTTTTTGTAAAACTATCTATTGAAAATCACACAATAAAGTGTTTTTAGAATACGTTGGTTATGGATTTTCATCAAGTATCTGCCGATTCCATCATATATTTTATTGTATACGTTTGAAAATGTCCTTATAGGACAGTTCTTATAGGAAGTAAAGTTAGTTACAAATACAAGTATCATACAAGTATCAAGTTTCATTCATCATTTTTCATATGATTAAAATGTAATTTAAGTTTGTCCTTTGATTATTTTTTAATTTAAGGAATCAGTTATGAGTATTATTGAATAGAAAGATATTTAATTATTGAAACAAATTAATGAATATAATATAATAGTTGATGAGAAATACAAAGTGTATTCATCAATAATTAATAAACTTTATAGGACGTGTTTTAGACCGGGACTACCAGTTGACCTTGAATGATGCTCTAACCGCGAGCTTTCCGCCCTCTATCATGAAAAAGATTCAACGTATACAACAATTATTGAAACAAAAGTTGTAGGTAATTTAATCCTCTGATAATGAATAAAAATAGCGAAAAACCAATAGGAAAAGACATATTTGCAAAAAATCGATTATTGTGGCCGTTGACCTTGGATTTTGACTAAGATGACTGGACCATGAACCACTTCATGATGGAGTCAAGCTAATTTTATCTACAGAATTCATGAGATTGTTTTCTCTTCCAGCAGACATAACCCCTTTGTTTGCTCAGTGTTTATCATCAACGTATTTCCAGTGAGGGTGTGTTTTCTATAAACGAACTGATGGTACCGCAAAGGGTAGTCCATTAAGTCCGGCGATGAAAAGCTTTTTCATGGAAAATTTCGAACAACGGACCTTAGAGCAAGTGGCTATGAAACAATATGTTGATGATATGGTCGTGGTACGGCAAGATGGCGAAGGAAAGTTAAAGGAATTTCTGGCATATCTGAACCCGCCAACCCCATGATCCAATTCACAATGGAACAGGAAATCCAAGAAAATATCGGCATTTTGGATATTCTAGTGAATATACGTGAAAATGGGGCATTTGGTCATGGTCATAGAGGGTACAGAAAACCAACGCACGTAGGCAGGCATTTTCTTCGGCATATTTCGAAATTTTTAAATGAAACTTGAATTTGACAGGTTTGAAGTAGCACATGATGAATAGAAAGGCACTGTTTTTTTACACATTCATGTATGACATTGTGTGAAAGAGTTACGATATAAAATTCAAACACACATGGAACACCATCATACTAATCGGAAAACTTCGGAGTTTCGGAATGAAAGACTTGTCTCGTTACCTTTTCAACATAACCCCTCCTAAAAATATATTCCTTTCTATTAAAAAAACTGTAACTATTGTTTCGCAGGGATGTTTCCCTTTAGTCAAGTCAATTTGACCGGATTTCTATTTCCTCAAAAATATTTTCGATTCATTTCCCGATCATCTTAAACGTAGAGCGAATCCTTGAAGGATGGCTCGGCAAAGAATGGCACGTACTTTGCAACCTGTCGTCGCTTCCTTTAATAGTTTTTTCCAGACGATTTACTCGACCAGCTCTAATGGCTATATACGGCTTTCCTAATGGAGTATAAATAACACGATTAATTAATATCTTACCGGGTTCCGATGCTTTCGACGTGAAAGACTTGGATTAGCGAAAATGGAGAAAATGTAAGCAGTTCCGAGAAGAAAAACTGACGTTCACAATGGGATGTTTACAAACCTAAAGGTATCAGTTGTGAATGTTTGTTTTCAGGTAAAGGAAAAAAAATCACCAGGTACATAGACTAGTATCATGACGGATATTGGTTTTTCCAGATATTTGTGCAAGATTTCCTACTTTGTTGCTGAAATTACTTGTTTCTAGCCTGTAAATCGCTTTTGAAAGGACATGAAAGTTTTATCCACCAAAACTCACTGATTGTGAAAGAATGTACAATAAATACATACTACAAGAGCTGGAAAGTCTCGGGCCAAACACGTAGATGGCGCTAGGATCATTGCATTCATCGCTTTCAAAAGGAATATTGTACTAAGAGTGACACTACTTTTGTCATTTTCGAAACGATAGATCGAAAACAATTTCGTGTTTTAATTTTATACTTCTTCTTGGAGTAGCGAAAAATTGTCATTCCGCTGCGTATTAGAAAACTACATGAGTTGAGTTTGCATACTATTCATTTCAAATCAACTTTTCAGTATGTTTAGAGAATTCAATATGGCGGTTTTTATATAATTTCCAGTTATGTAGCTGAATATTGATTTTTCAGTCAAGTAAATGAAGCAAGTTATTTATATATAAAATGAATTTCAGTTGCCCAAGTAAGGAGCCTTGTGGAACCCTCACTTTTATTGTTTTTTCTTTTCAGATAGGGCTATCTAATATTTTGCGATACAAAAAAGGTGATTATTTTTTGCCTAATTTGTCTCCAAAGTATTATAAAAATATTCGCAACATACCACATTTTACAATTTCAAAACTAGCAGCGCGTAAATGATGATAATTCCAACGGCATTAAAATGTGATGATATAATTTCTCGTTACCAGCCAGTCATGTACAACTCAAATCCAGAGATAATCTATTTGGAAATTATGGTTGTAACATAATTCTGATGCAGTATTTTATGTTACAGCAGACTTTCAGAAATGAAAATAAAAACGAATGAATCTCTGTTGGTAACACATTGAAAATACCACTTTTGTGACGTGCTTCAGAATTTAATTGTTATGAATCATAATTTCTCTTTGTCCTAACAAAACCATAATAGGGGTGACTGATCTAGAAAAGACGTTACAATGGATGAGTTTCACGATATTGTAATTTCCAGATTACTCGAATAGAACTTGGAATATAAAACTAAGCAGTGTAATCAATTGAAGACTTGGAAAATTCATCAATAAGTGCACTGAGACGTAACCTCAACTGTTTATGAGTTTTTCATCACATTTTCTACATACATTTTTATAATTGACTAGTTACTGCCTGCGGCTTCGACCGCGTAAAATTTGGTTTATCATATTAAGTTTTGTGACAGACCATTCCAAACAGATAGTTACAATATTTTTTTATTAACTGGAAACTTCAGGTTTACAACTTCAAAACTGACCAATTTCAATACAAACTTTCAACCCACATTTTTCTCCCTTGGGGGTGGAAATTCGTGATTCCCTTTTTTGATGTTTATTTACGCTATACAAAGGACCTACCTGCATATTTCAAACTTCTAGGTTCAGTAGCTGCGGCTGTACGTTAATATAAGAGCGAGCAACACCTAGTTTTGAATTTTTGCTTTAAAAATACAGTAACTAAAAAATGGCCAACTGCATTAAGTAATAATTATCTTTGAGAATCGAATTATGTTATCTATGAAGAAATTCACAAAACTAACACAACCGTCAATGACTTCGGCCCTCACGCATCTGCCCGCGTTCGGGTTGCGTTCTCGGCAATGGCGCTTCATTGCTCAGACTGTTTCTGCGCATCGTTCACCGTCGTTTTACAGCGACACGGAATGTTTTACTGCGTTGCATCAAGTTAATCTAATCGTGATAACTTATAAACGATTCGTCCAAATTACTTAGTGTAGAAAGTTTTTATAAACTTTTATAACAATTTGATAGATATTCTGAAATGTGCATTGTAAAAAAGTATCTAATTTAATTGTTTTTATGACTCAGTATTTTGTACATAGTGACTACCACATAAGAGGCAGATATATGCTATCGCAGACTTTCATTTAGAACTATTCATTATCTTCAAGTAACTCTAATGGTTTAAGTGGCGCACGCCAAGATAGCTCCCAGGGAGCAAGAATTTTTCCGACCTACCTCATACTTATGGTTATATCAAGGCCAAAATTACACAAAACCTTTGTAAATTGAGTCTATATGTTATTATGATGTATAAATTTACTCAATATCCCAGATTTATGTTCCTGAATTTATTCAATTCATGAAGGTTATTCAATTTGTCTAAAATACGTTGACTTTTGAAAAAATAAGATGAATGTTAAAATTTTGCTGGCTACGTAGATTTGGGTAGCGATTTTTCAATTTATTGTATGTTGTTGTACTGAAATGAAATACCCCAATATAGTGGTAATATAGTGAATACAACCGTTCCATGTAGTTTTCCAGGTGGATGTGATTACATTACGAATATTCTTGCTGCTGCTGCTGCGAATGGGAACCGTTTGGCTAATTTCTATCCGGATACGGTTCTGCACAAAGGACGTGAAATGAACGTCCATTAATCATGTCGGTATCCGGTCCGCATTTACATATTCACTATCAATTTTTGCCTAGTGACGTCGTAAATCGTTCGGAGCGGAGCCAAACAAGCAGCCAACCGATTCCGAGGAAATTTCAATTCGGTTCGGAACAACTTTCTGATATTGGGACTTCAATAATAGGTAATAACGTTCAGTATGAAGATTTCTGGTGAGAGGATGTTTTTTATGTAAATAATGTTGCTATCAATGTTACGTCCGAGTGAGTTTTTGATAATGAATATATACAGGGCTATTCAAATTCATTTCTGTACATGGGGATATCGTAAACGATAAGAGATAAAGTGTGGCAAAGTTGCGTATTTTAGAGACCTTTTCAATGATGTAAATAAATCGAATATAGCTCTTTTGGTTCTGGAGATATACAGGAAAAACCAAACAATCTCAAATTATTGTTTGGCACTTGATGTGGACTCTCAGAATATGTTCATGAATCTTTTATACATGGTGTCATCTGACTTGGGCCACCCCCATTTTTGAATTTTTAAATACGGACCTGTATTTTTGTTGTAGTTTTTGGATCGTAGACGTTCACTTCATACTGAGAAATTATATTTCGGCATGTTTCGGTAATATTTGATTATAATTAGGTGAACTATTCCCTTTTACATTACGGCCCTGGAAATTGGTTGACTGAGTTGAATAAAAACACAATAGCAACTTTCACGTCTCCCTATGTATTTTTAGGTACCTATTCATATTTTTTTATATTTCCATTGCTCTGAGCGTTTTATACAATGGACTTGGAATAAGAAAACCTTTTATGATTATCTGAAACATATCTGAAACATATCTACAATAAAAATATATTATATTTGTTTTGATGGGCAGAAAAAGAAATGATAGCAATAATAGCATCCGAAACGAACACTCTAATTGTAATGAAAACTGAAATTAAGTAATTTATATACACAAAAAAATTAATGGATAAATCTATAAATAAGATATTGGAGATTTTTGACTACGTGGTTAATATGTGAATTCAATTTTGAACTGAAGTCTATGTGAATTCCCAAGTATTTTAGGTAAATGAGAGACCGGTTTTATTTCAGGAAGGTTTGCAATATTCAAATTTTACGATGGGGGGGAGCTTTCATTGTTTGTGAATATTGGTAGGTAATGAGTTTTGTTCAAAATTGATGGTTAGAAGTTTATGTGCTAATCATTCTTCAATACTCAAAAGATATTGTTCCACTTTTTCCTTTAGGTTGGCCCATAATGTGTGCTCATATAAGATGGCAGTGTCATCGGCGTACGTAAAAATTGTTTCCGTGATTGGCATTAGGAACAGATCATTCAGATAGATGTTGAACAATATTGGTCCCAAAATAGTGCTTTGCGGTACACCGAATTCAAGTTTTTCAAAGTCACATAAGCAACTACATTGGTATCCAGTGCATTATATATTTCTGTTGTAAAGTATAGAATTGCATCTTGCGTTGAGATTTTTTCTTGGAATCCATATCGTCTGTTTGAGAGGATGATGATATAGGCCTGTAATTGCCCGGCAATCATCTCTCCAGTTTTGAATATTGGAAGAATCATTGATGTTTTTGATTCTGATGGAAATAATCCTTCAGCTTGAAACCGATTCATTAGGAAAGTTAAGAGCTCCAAAATATTCGGTGAGACATGCTTCATGAGTTCAGCTTTGATTCCGTTTATTCCCACTGCTTTTTGTAGCAAATAGCAAATTTTTATTTTGTTTCCGACTATTGCGATATCTATATGTTTTGTCAGTCGTGTCACGCTTCTTCCCGTAGATTTCTACTACTGTTTTCCATAATTTACTGTTATTTATTCGTTTGATTTTTCTCAATTTTGGCTTTGTAATAATTTTCTTTTGTTTTCCTCAGGATATCATTAAGTGTGTTCCTATAGCATTCATAGTTATCTCTCACTATATCATTATTAGGATTTTGAATAGATTCTTGGTACATTCTGTATCTAGTGTTGATAGATTTGATTATCCCGATAGTGATCCACCTTTTTCTTTTTCTTTGTCTTATTTTTAGGTATTTGTACAGCCAAAGATGTTATCATTCAATATTTTTACGAATTCTTTTGTTGCCTTTACTGGGTTTGTAAAAAATATGAATAGGTACCAAAAAATGAAAAAAAACTCTCGAAAAATTCTACGATACATAGGGAGACGTGAAAGTTGCCTTTGTGTTTTTATTCAACTCAGTCAACTAATTTCCAGGGCCGTAATTTAAAAGGTAATAATTCGGACAATTATAATCAACTATTACCGAAACATCCCGAAATATAAAATTGAATTTGATTTTTCAGTATAAAGTGAACATCGACGATACAAAAACTACAACAAAAAATACAGGTCCGTATTTAAAAATTCAAAGATGGAATTGGCCCAAGTCAGATGATACCCTGTATAAAAGATTCATGGACATATTCTGATAGCCCACATCAGATACCCCACATCAGATAACAGACAATATATCTGCGAATAAAGAAGATATAGGCAAAAAAAATAATTTGGGATTTTTTGGTTTTTCCTGTATATCTCCAGAACCAAAAGAGCTATATTTGATTTTTTTACATCATTGAATAGGTTTCGAAAATACGCAACTTTGCCACAATTTAACCGACACTCTATCCTGTCCCCATGTACATAAACGAATTTGAATAGCCCTGTATATAGGTGGCACAAAAAACCACAACTCAATACTACCTTCCAATCGTATTCTATTATTATCGCAATCATTCACCCGTTGATTTGGCTATATCCTTGATTTAGACTTTATAACTGATCTATTAACTAATTCAATTTGTCTTGCATTTCAGCCCCATCTAGTATACGAGTATATACTACATTCGAACGTTTTTTTATGTTCGCAATAATTTTGTGCGGTTTTCTCATTTGTCAAAGATAAACATTTTTCACTTCGTCAATAAGAATTTTCAATGAATGTCTAGGTATCCTGTATAGTTCAATGACCGTCGTGCTGTTTCAATTTTCAGTTCCAAATATTTATTTTCATGATCACTTTGGAAAACCTCTTTTCGTATTCAACTTACACAGCATTTTCACTGTACAGTTCATAAAACTGTAACATGTGTTTCACTATACGATATCTTCCTCAGGCGTATTCAAACTGATTAAATTCTACCTAATTATTGCCTCATGTACTATCAGGTTGTTTAAACATTTTTCCCGTTTTAATTTCACGTGTTTTTGTAGTCTTGGTATGTACTGATGGACAGAAATTTTTTTACTGTATACATTGATGGTGTTAATATTTTCCATTTTTTTTCTTTTTTTTTTATCAACAGGAAAATAACAAATATTTACGGTTAGACCTTCCAGAGACCTTAGGGGCAGGTCTCAATCATATACATGACAAACGAATAAAAAATCAGCTGAAAAAACCCTTTTCTAGGGTTCAAATATCGGAAGACTGTCCTCATTCAGTGGGTACTTTATTATTCAACAAATTTCTAGTCTATGTTAGAAAAAGTTGAATTTTAACATGTTTAAAAAATACATATTGAACAATTTTTACAATGTTTCAACTAACTGATTGCTATTATTTACTGTACTGTTTTTACTTCAAATGAATGACTACTCCTAAACAATACTAGTATTGGCCTTTCAGAGAATGAATTATTATTATTATTATTGTGAGATCATCATATTGTTATACATAACTTGTTGACATATCCCTTTAAATATAAAGTTGCAGCTTTCGATAGAATGTGATTGTTTCTTTGGTTCACTTTATTTTCAAACTACAAGATATTTTTTCATCAAAAAGAAAACTGCAAACTTCGTCATACTTTTTTAAATCAAAGCAAGGGCAGATTTGAGCTTTCGAAATGATGAGATGAGTGTATAATTCCTTAGCTTTCTGATAAATAGAGAATTTTTCTTTGTGAAAAATACTTTTAGTTCATCGTTTGTTTGGTCATTCGAGTGCTTTCACCTATACCCTCAGGAGTTGGCCATTTTCCGCTTATAATCGATTTCCATATGTTGCGTATCTCTACTATAGCTTGGCTGAATACGTTGTTGGATAACTATATGTGGCCTCTTTGAATTTCCTCCTAAACTAGTGTTCCTTCCTGTGGATGATCTCAGCTTGGAACCACTTGATTTTATGTTGATGAGTCCAAACATGCTCTTCTATTCCCGATTTGCTGTTTTTTTCTCGCTGTGTGTGTTTCTTCTGCTCGGCAATGCGGACTTTTTAATTGCCTCTTAGTTTCACCGATATAGGCTTTGCCGCACTCACAGGTTATCCGTAAATGCAATTCTTGGAATCGCCGTCTTCTGGTTTTCGTGAGGTTGCTACGGATAGTGTACCCAGATTTGAAGCAGATTCTGTTGTTATACTTGGGCGAATTTGTCTTATTTTTTCTGACAATCCGCTTGTTTAAGGAAGTACAAGCACTGGTTTTGACGGCTTCTCTTCCTTGCGAGGCTCCTGCTGTCTTTTAGCCAGAGTCTGTTTTGCTTTGGAGTAGCCATTCCATTGAAGATAATTTTTGATTCTGTCTAGTTCCTTTTCGAGACCTTCCTTCGTATTACAGAGCCCGAAAGCACAGTCTAATAGAGTCTTGATGATTCCTCTTTTAGTCGATTGATGGTGGTTGGATTCGTGGTTCAGATACTGTCCCGTGTGAGAGGGTTTTCAGTATACAGATTTTTCCCACTTAGTGGTCGGTCCTCTTCAACAATGCGTACAAGAATGGCAGGTCTCTAGTTCTGTATTCCTATGGTTCCATATTGTGAAGGTGTCATCAACGTTCACTTGTTCAATTTTCAATTTTTTGCTTTCATTTTATTTTTTGCTGGGGTAAACTGAGAAGTTTGCCTCTTTTACAACTCTATAGAGTTTTCCTATTTTTAGGTATTTGTACAGCCAAAGATGTTATCATTCAATATTTTTACGAATTCTTTTGTTGCCTTTACTGGGTTTGATATTTGACATATTGCTATCTAGTCTTTATTACGAAGTTGGGTATTCAATATGGAGTGGTTAACAGTTTTCATTTTTTATTTAATTTTTCATTAGCTATAACTGTATCCTTTTCGATCATTATTTGTAAAAAAGTACCATAATGATCAAAGAGATTTGTTTTCATTATAATTGGTAGAAGTATTTCAATGTTTGCTTTGGTTCTGATGAATATGTGATCTAGGCAAGTTTTTGAGTTCTGAGTTACCCTTGTGTAATCATTTATAAGCGAGATGAATTTTTATTCACTCATAGCATTCAAATATTCTATAGTAGGAATGTCAAAATTTTCATCTGAAATATCTATGTTGATATCGCCTAGAAACACATGGTAATTAGCACCTCCTCTGTTTCTGAGAAAGTTTTTTAGCGAGTCAAATCATTTAAAGGAACAATTCGTTCAGGCCACTCCCAACTCCCTACACTGTAGATTGATGGACTGACACCTGTCGGAAAACAACTACTCCCCAGGCTTATACCACGAAGGGCGTTGGATTATATCCGACAGGTGTCAGTGCAGGATTCTTCAGTGAAATTATTCCTACATATGCTGTTGGCGATACAATTGCCTCGTTCACAGGCAGATGGGGCAATGACAAACCTGTTGTTTGTTGTCCGCTTCAGCCTAGTTCGAGAAATGATACGCTGAAGGAATTCGATTTTCAATTATCGGAAATCATCGACTTTATGTTGATGATAGAGACTACCTTGCACTGACGAGTGGTCATATAGCCCGAAACCGGTCTGCAAGTGGATTCCAATAAAATTGAAAATCTACAGCGGCAGTTGTATCGCTAACAGTATATGCAGGAAGAATCTTGCACTGACACGTGTCGGATATAATCCTTAGTGGTATCAGCCAGGGGACTAGTTGTTTTCTTATAGGTGTCAGTCAAACTACAGTGTAGGAAGTTGAGACTGGACTAAAAGAATATATTTCCGTTAGATGATTTGATTTATAGCCAGTCTTCAAGTATGTCTACTGACTATATGTGAAAAGTGTTTTAGCAAGTTTTTGAAAAAAATCGTTTTCTTGTAGAGGTTGTAGGGCTGTAGAATTGTATTCACAATTGTAGTTGAATATTTTCCTTAACATATTTATACATTCGATTCGATTCTGTTAGGCTGATTTTAAATAGAAAAAATACATCTGATGACACTTTTTTTATTTCTCAGACCTTACTTTATAACAGAAAATTACACCATATCCAGAGTTCGAGCCAACGCTGCTAATTAATTCCACGAATTCCGAACATCATTTTTATTCGCCATGCGAAAGTGGCGCCGCCATTGACGATCCTAAAAGCTGTCAGTTCCAGCGTCGGAGGAACGAAAATGTTGCCGGCATTAATTTTATTCGAAAGGGAAATAAGAAAAGGTATTGGATTGTGATTGATAACTCGCCGGGATCGTTTATTTTTTCATATTCAGATTCATGAAGAATGGGGCGCTGCGAAGGCCGGAATATAAATATTTCATGTTCTCTTCTATCGTTCGAAATGGATTTTGCATTGTCATATATTTTTGCGTTCATTTCGGCCGTGGATGGAATTTATGTTGATGATATGCATGGCGTTTGATTCGCTTCGATCTGCTGTTGAGAATAATCGGTGGGAAGTATTGTGGGATAATAACAAAGATATGGATTTCAATCACATAATATTTCCATTGTATTATTTTCCAGTTGGAAATCTAGCTGAGTCGCCTGGAAATCGATTATTGTTCTGATATTTATATAAACTTCTTTATATTGTGTTCGTGAAGCATTATTAATACGACCAGCGTTTATGCTTACCAGTACATTTTGTGTCGGAAAAACAGTGGATTGATACAAAAAACGAATGTATACACTACATACAGTTGTACAATAGTCATCATAGAAGGTAAACTGACTCATCAGTAGTTTTGTACAGCATTAGGAAAGTAATTCGAAAGCAATAACAGATGACCTACTGCAAACACTGTAGATTTGGCAACACCGAACACGGTTATTCTCTCATGCGACTCCTTTTTAATCTGCAGTAGATTGATTCTGTAATCTAATGTATTATTACTCCGTTTAACATTGTTATGTGTATTGTAAACTGTTGCTTCTACATGACATGTTTTGTAACGCGTGTTCAATCTTTTCAAACTAAAAGTAACTCAAACGAATGAAAACAAAAAAAAATAAGAAAAACCAAAACAAATCACTTTGCACATTGCCAATTGCACAAATCAATTCAATGCAGGGTGCACTGGAAGTCACATCATTCTGGAAATGACCTCTGCTTTATGCCTTCAACTGTCAACTACGAACTGCAGATAGTTGTTGTTGGTTCACAGATGGATAAAAAACACCTTCCGGTGCAGGTGTTTTTAGTCGCAGACCCAGAACAGAGATATCTATCTGCCTAGGAACCTATGCGACTGTATTTCAAGCGGAAATTTACGCTATTGAATTGTATGCAGAGAGATTGAAAGAAAACTCATAAACAAGTCAACAAAAATATTCTCGGACAGTCATGCGGCGTTGGAAGCTCTTGGCTCCTACCGAGCAACGTCTAAATTGGTATCAAATTATCACAAACGACTCTCCTCGATAAGAAGACTTAACAGATTGTCTCTGGTCTGGATTCCTGGCCATACTGGCCTGAAAGGCAATGAGGCTGCAAAGGAGGGTGCTGCAAGCAGCTTCATCGGACCAGAACCTGTCATTGGCATCGCTTTAGGCTTTGCCAAACAAACATTGAACACCTGGATGGCAAGAAGATTTATGGATTTTTCCCAGAATCTTCCAGAATTGGCTCACTCCAAGGCGTTTATTCACCCTTCGATGCTTGATACGAAACAGTTGGTGGACTACAGTAGGGATGAACTACGATGTCTAATAGGCCTTTTTACAGGTCGCTGTCATTTGAATCATAAGCAGAGAGTCGGACTGTCGGAAGACAGTGTGTGTCGCCTTTGTTTGGAAAATGATGAAACAGCAGAGCATATACTTTGTGCCTGCCCCGCTGGGGACCGAATCAGGTTTTCAGAGTTCGACAGAGCCGTACCCTCACCATCTGACCTGAAATACCACTTACCATACAAACTAATCGGTTTCGTTAAGAAGCTGGGTTTATTTGGTCGAGTGTGAATAAGTATGAGCCACAATAAACCCTTGCGGGTTGCGGTGGAGGGTCGAATAGACCCACTCACTTTTGACCTAACCTAACCTAACCTAACTCATTCATTCAGAAATGGGCCTCCTGCACACTCTCACAGACAGCGGCGATGTTTTCGGCAGATCTTGCGTTTCGTCAACGTACGGGTGTTGGTCGGTCGTTTACTGAACCAGTGGACAAAAATTCAACCACCATATTGTAAATAGTCTTCTCTGTATGACGATTATGGCGACCGTAGAATGAGCGAAGCGCACGATACGTTGGCCGAACAGAATACCCATTTTTGTAAAACAATTTTATTTTGAAGGTGGTTTCATGGTGGATTTCATTACTCCTAATTTATGAAAAACAATTTTTTCATTAGCACGTATTGTTGAATGCGATATCCGTCCATGGTGATTTGGCAAAGCGGACCGAATAAATGTCAACTATTTTAATAGATGTAGCTTCAACCAGATGGCCGTTATGCAATTTGATAGTCGGTATTGGAATATACTATACGAAAAATGCCATTCAATCGAATGGCATGAAAAAGTTTTCACCAAATAAACCTTTTTCAAGTATCTCTCAGATCTATCTCACAGCATTCACATTATCACCGAAGGAATTTCACAGACAGGCTCATGAAACCAATTTATTCGAATGGCTATTAGACGTCTCTAGTTGTCACGTAATCGCATGTTTCGATACACTCTTATTGGCGTTCCTTAATCTTTATACGCACACACCCTGTATCGATATGCTTGATACGAATGGTGGACTACAGTAGGGATGAACTACGATGTCTAATAGGCCTTTTTACAGGTTACTGTCATTTGAATCATCATATGTAGAGAGTCGGACTGTCGGAAGAAAGTGTGTGTCGCCTATGTTTGGAAAATGTTGAAGCAGCAGAGCATATCCTTTGTGCCTGCCCCGCAGGGGACCAAATCAGGTTTTTAGAGTTCGGCAGAGCCGTACTTTCACCATCTGACCGGAAATACCACTTACCATACAAACTAATCGGTTCCGTGAAGAAGCTGAGTTTATTTGGTCGAGTGTGAATAGGTATGAGGCACAATGAACCCTTGTGGGTTGCAGTGGATGGTCGAATAGACCCACTCACTTTTGACTTAACCTAACCTGACCTAACCCATTCATTCAGAAATGGGCCTCATCCGATGAAAATTACGTCGACGTACGGGTGTTGGTCGGTCGTTTACTGAACCAATAGACAAAAATTTAACCACCATATTGCAAAAAGTCTTCTCTGTAGGACGATTATGGCGACCGTAAAATGGGCGAACTGCACGATACGTTGGCCGAACAGAATAACCATATTGGTAAAGCAATTTTATTTTGAAGGTGGTTTCATAGTGGATTTCATTACTCCTAACTTATGAAAAACAATTTTTTTATTAGCACGTATTGTTGAATGCGATATCCGTCCATGGTGATTTGGCAAAGCGGACCGAATAAATGTCAACTATTTTAATAGATGTAGCTTCAACCAGATGGCCGTTATGCATTTTGATAGTCGGTATTGGAATATACTATACGAAAAATGCCATTCAATCGAATGGCATGAAAAAGTTTTCACCAAATAAACCTTTTTCAAGTATCTCTCAGATCTATCTCACAGCATTCACATTATCACCTAAGGAATTTCACAGACAGTCTCATGAAACCAATTCATTCGAATAGCTATTAGACGTCTCTAGTTGTCACGTAATCGCATGTTTCGATACACTCTTATTGGCGTTCCTTAATCTTTATACGCACACACCCTGTATCGATAGCGTGACCAGGCAAATTAAACACTCCCCAGTCCTTAAAGGAGTGTTTCAATGCGCTTTGATGACGTTCATTTACTTTTTATTCGTCATTCCATTCATTCCTTCCGACACTTTATTAAGATTGCCGTCTCTATTTTTTGTTAATTAACCAGTGTTTTATACATATTTAATATAAACGGAAGAATGACAGAAAAAGCAATTATGCTCTTTCCACTATTCCGGCTTGGGATAATTATCAATGGGTCAATATTGTTTTGTAGATAATACATGAACTCTTTTGTAGCCTACTACTGCCATTTACTTTCAGAATTGACCTGGTAAACATTATACTTGTACAATAGTAGTGGCAAACGTAGTTGCAACAATAGATCGGTGATACATTCCTCAATCAAAACTCTTGGGTTCAATGGTTTAAAAAATCTTGGAAACATCTGTTTCATGAACAGTATAATCCAATGTTTATCAAACACGGGATGGTTGCTGGAATACCTAAAAAAGGATGCATACTTGGAAGATATCAATACTAGTATTTCTAGTATGAAAGGTGTTTTAATCAAATCGTTCGCAGAAGTTATCAAGGAATTATGATCAGAAGATTCATCTGATAAAGTAATCAACACAGTCTACTTCAAAAATCAGATTCAAAGATTTGCCCCTCGATACCTGGGTTCTGCCCATCAAGACGCCCACGAATTCCTTCGATATCTTTTAGAAGGTTTACATGAGGACCTCAACAAAAATACTGAGAAACCTGAACCAATCTTTACTGAGATTGTAGACTATTTCGTTGGTCAATTAAAATCCACTATGAAGTGCACACACTGTGGACCCTCATCAGTAACCTTTGATCCTTTCTGGGATTTGTCCCTTTCCATACCACAAAGAACTGGCCAAGTGAGTTTGTCACATTGCTTGGATTCTTTCACAAGAGAGGAAACTCTGGATGGAGATGAAAAACCAATGTGTTCGAGGTGCAAGCAAAGGAGAAAATGTACAAAGTCCTTATAAATCTATAAGTTTCCCCGTATTTTATTAATTCATTTGAAAAGATTCTCTCCGACGGAAAGGTTCAAGGCAAATTAAATGTTTCCATTGACTTTTCTTCATATGGATTAGATATGAGCAGTTATGCAGCAGACAGTGTGGCTCCTTGTCGTTATAATCTATATGCACTTTCAAATCACAGTGGGACTACTTACAACGGACATTACACAGCACAGACACCCATATATTGGCACGTGGCATGAATACAACGATTCACACGTGTTCCCAATTTCGCCAAAATCACTTGTGAGCAATGAGGCATATGTCCTCTTTTATGAACAGGAGGGAACGAAGCAGCACCTTTGATGTGATTTTTTTTATAATTTTAGTTCTTTGAATTGATTTGTATTTCATGATTGTTCCAAATTTCATTATTTATTGATCCTGTTAAGTGATTGCGATCCTAATATGAAGTTGAAAATAAATAATACCAAGTGAATATCAGTCATATGATGGATGTTTTTTGTGCAACGTCTACAGACGGACCAAAGTACAAACATGCTCTGCTATTCCTGATTTGCTGTTTTTTTCTCGCTGTATGTTTCTTCTGCTCGGCAATGCGGACTTTCAATTGCCTCTTAGTTTCACCGATATAGGCTTTGCTGCACTCACAGGTTATCCGGTAAATGCAATTCTTGGAATCGCCGTCTTCTGGTTTTCGTGAGGCTGCTACGGATAGTGTACCCAGATTTGAAGCAGATTCTGATGTTATACTTGGGCGAATTTTTCTAATTTTTTCTGACAATCCGCTTGTTTAATGAAGTACAAGCACTGGTTTTGACGACTTCTCTTCCTTGCGAGGCTCCTGCTGTCTTTTAGCCAGAGTCTGTTTTGCTTTGGAGCAGCCATTCCATTGAAGATCATTTTTGATGCTGTCTAGTTCCTTTTCGAGACCTTCCTTCGTATTACAGAGCCCGAAAGCACAGTCTAATAGAGTCTTGATGATTCCTCGTTTAGTCGATTGATGGGGGTTGGATTCGTGGTTCAGATACTGTCCCGTGTGAGAGGGTTTTCAGTATACAGATTTTTCACACTTAGTGGTCGGTCCTCTTCAACAATGCGTCTAAGAATGGCAGGTTTCTAGTTCAGTCTTCCCATGGTTCCGTATTATGAAGGTGTCATCAACGTTCAATTTTCAATTTTTTTGCTTTCATTTCGTTTTTTTCTGGGGTAAACTGAGAAGTTTGCCTCTTTCACAACTCTATAGAGTTTTCCATAACAGTTTTTATGAAGTTTCGATTGTGGAAGGTGGAGAAACCCAAAGAAGATCCATGAAAAGTTCTGATTCCTTTCACCAATCAATGCGGTTTCTCTATTGTATTACCAAGGTTTTTATCTAAACAGGTACCTATCAATAAGTTTATGATCACCGATATCAAAACTGAAATCGCTTCTGGAAAAATTTGTGAGGAATTTCTCAGAATACCTTTCAATTCTTTCTGATTTTAGAACATATAACGATTTCTTTCTTTCCTTTCATTTCAACCACTGCGTGATGAAAATAACTGCGAATCGTTTTCAGTCCGTAATCCGTGTTCAATGGGAGTTAACACCCTCGTGATACGACCATTTCTTTCAACTCTCAACCCACTTCTCCGTCAGAGATAAAGGGCGTGAGAGAAAGAAGTATATACGTTCTCCATCGGAAACTAGACTGTACCTCGTCACTTTCTTGACTCCCACACTATCTATCAATCTTGTTGGCCTTTATGTAGCATTCAACTGTTTCTTCTGCGACAAAACCGAATTGTGCGCGTCATTGTCTCGAATGGGGTTCGTTTTTCGTTCGACATGGCGGAAGGGTTGTTTTTCCATTTGGAATCGATGCGAAGTTTGGAAATTCTGTGGACATTGACAAATTTATGAGCTTTATTTTTTTGACGGTAACCGGGGTCTCAATATACTTAAGTGAATAATCAGAAATGGGGGCTCAATCAGAAATATTCTCGTTATAGTCTGGTTCATGAGTGCTAGTTGATTGAAAATTTCACTTCCAAGACTGAAAATAATGGTGATATTAACGTTATCTGAAAACACTTTATTGTGTGATTTTCACTAGATAGTTTTACAAAAACGCNAAAATATATAATTATGTCAATGTTGTTGATTGACAACTGAAACATTCGATGTAATACAAGGTACTCTCCGATATCAGTTTGTTGTCATTTCGCAGGAATTGAGACATTCCTCTTCATGGCAGCTGTCCAAAAGGCTGAAAAATTCGGTGCATCGGAACTTGGATCACACCGAGTTGGAACCCGTCTAGCACAAAGTTCTTATTGAAGCTGCAGAAATCACGTCACTCCCGTGGCAATACAAGGATGAGCCTGATCTTCGCTTCCCTCAGGTCGAGTGGGCTGAAGATAGAAACTGAGAGATTCAGCATGGCCTACCAGGATGGTGTCTCCAACACCTCAGTCTACCGCAATCACGTGATGGATATAGAGGTTTCTGTCAGAAGGTACAGCTCGATTATGGGATAAAAGCATTCTGTGCCATCTGGACGACAGAGAGACGTATACTTACTTCGGAGACGTATACTTACCTGCTCGTTTGGAGTAGCGGAGTGGAACCGAGAAGAGCTGTATCAGCTCGACGTAAAGACCCAAAAAATGATGCATCTCCGTGGACTTTTGAGTTTGTAGTCTCTTCATGATAGAATGGTTCTTGGTGGAGCCTGTAAAGTCACCAGCAGTTCGCATCTCCTTCTTTGCATGTTCTTCGATCATGAGAAAGCAGGAATTGAGACATTCCTCTTCAGAGCAGCTGTCCAAAATAAAGTGTTTTTAGAATACGTTAGTTATGGATTTTTATCGTAAAGACCCGAAAAATGACGGCAAAAGCGTTTTTGCCGTCATTTGCCGTTTTTTTCATATTCAAGATATCTCAAACCGATTTTGAGATATCTGCATAAACTCAACCACTATTTGCTGAAAATTATTTTTACTGACAATCGAAAAAATGAAAATACAAGTAATAGCAAGTATACAGTGTGTCACGTTTAGCATCCATCAGAAATTTGCGGTGAAAAATAATACCAATTTTATTCCATTTAATGATATATGATGGAGCGTTCTATGTAAATGATATCGGTTTAATTCCCACAATGAACGTTCAAGGTGGAAATTAGCAACGAAAAATGAATTTTTCTGTAATTTAATATTTGTTTGCCAGCGAAAGAAAAATCGGAAGCATTCGCCAAAATATAGAATATATTGAAACCTATAAATTCTTTCTTGTAAGCGGAAAGAAAAACCGCGGACGCATTCGCCAAAATAGAGATCAAGAAAAGAATATGTGCCGCATTCGCCAAAATAGATACTAGACTGGAACCTTCCATCAATTCTTACGTGTATCAGTACATCCGCCAAAAATTGCATCAACAACACGTATTTTCCCCTAGATCACTTCAGTCATTTCGTCCAGAATGTCGTCCACAGAAGGTAATAAATTTGTTACCAATATCTTCAAATATGCTCACATATATATGATAAACATTAGCTGAGGTATAAGTCCAACCTGAAATATTGACGGAACGTCGAGAATCATTTAACTTGGAATCAATAAACATACACAAGAAGATTGCAAAAACTCTTTTCGTTTTTTTTTATCGTGGTAGGCATGTTTTTACGTCTGGCGTTTCGTCGATAACTGCGATGGATATTATAATAAACAATAGATAGATATCATAAAAATCAGTCGGTGTCAAACAATTGTCATCAACAATTATAACAGTTTCAGGTCGAATTATCCGAGGTCGTGTATCTTATCTGGATTGGTATCGTCCCAAATGCGACAATTTTGTTTGTTTACATACTCATTCATTCAGAAATGGGCTTCATCGCTGGAGATGATTTTTCGATAAAAATTAGGTTCAGTTTGCAAGTGCTCCAAAGCTCATTCGGCGAACACACGTCGTTGTTTATGGTTGTTGACTTTCAGTTCCTGTGTCAGTTGAATTTTGTACGGCGCAGGCCCAGCGAAAGGCCAAGTTCTTGTGAGCGACGTGGAATCGACTACCTCTTATTCTCCTGCACACTCTCACAGACAGCGATGATGTTTCTGGTTGATTTTGCGTTCCGTCGACGTACGGGTGTTGGCCGATCATTCACTGACACATTGGACTCAAATTTATCCAGCACATTGTAAATAGTCCTTTCGGTAGGACGATTATGGCAACCGTAAAATGAGCGAAGTGTGCGGTACGTTGTCCGAACAGAACACCCCTCTTGATAGAACAATTTTTTCCTCTGCAAAACAGGCTGACTAAATGACAAATAATTTTACAGATGTAGCTGTAACAAGATGGCCGTTATCTATTGTTTCTGTTGGAAGACCTTTCATTTTATTAGACATAATTTAGTGATGTGCCAGATGAATGAATATGTATCATAATATGAGGAAAATAAACGTATTACCAATAATAAATAGCCAATGAAGTTTTTGCGAGCAGTCATAAAAGTGTCCCCAAGGAGCTTTAAACAAGCGAAGCTTTATCCAATGGCACACCAAACATAATCAAACTTCATATATCGTTTAGAGTTCAAACGGTTAATTCTCGATTATACACCATTTTTGGATGTAATTACTTTGGAAACAAACGTGTTTGTAGTTGCGATTAAACTTTCAATCGTTTCCCGTTCAGTATTAACTGTTACAATGTTCGGTATTCGATTTATGTTTATAGTGAAACATAATAAAATATCACGAGATAATTCTGTCCATCGTTGTTGTGTGTGTTTTTGCTGAATTATCTAGTTGAAATATATTCATTGGAAATTGGCGATTATTTTATATTGAAAATACAACTCGTGGGTAATATTTCATACAAAGATGGGTTCAATGAGGTATTGAAAGGGATATTTTAGGAAATGGGCATCTTGGAGAAAATTCATTTTTTGAATGTGTTGGGGTTGATAGCTACAGCTCTCGCAACTTTTATGAACATTTCACTGAGACCTCCTGCATTGGGAATCATTATCGTCTTGTTTCATTCAACTCGATGTTCACTGTCTGCTTTCAAAATGTGTTCGCACAATTTTTCACCTGGTAATTATCTATTTCTAATGTCGATGTTTCTTTTCACGCACATTTAGTGGTCTTAAAGTTTCACCAATATATATTTTACTAATATAACTTTCACCGCAAGAACAAGTTTTCTATGAATGCAATTTTTGTTCTTCTGTGTTGTTGGATTTTTCATTTGTGAGTATAGATCTCACTGTATTTGTTGTTTTTTGAGAAGTTCTATTATCATATCCATTTCTAATTTGTTTCAACTTCTCAAATAGACCTCAAAAATATAAGATATAACGTAAGTTGTGAAAGGTGTCTGTGGTTGTTGAGTCAGTAATTGTGGAGTTTGTGATTGTTCAATTTGAGATGCTGTTTGTAGGGTCATTTGGTTTTAAATTGACTGTTTATTCTTCTGTTGAATCTAGAAACGTATTCGCATGATGGTTTGATGGGTGCTGGTAGTATATATTAGTATGTGTTTTCTTTCCATGGATAATTGTTTCGAATTGATCTGACAACCTCGTCAACATTACATCGAAGAAAAAAATTTGACCACCTCGTTCAATCTGTATTGTGACCATTGTTGGATCCTGTTTGTTCATGGCTTCTATTCCCAAAAGCAATGAAATCGTCAGCACATATCCACCAAACTTTGGGGCCGTTCTGGTACATTTCAATAGAAGATTCTTCAAAATGTTCCATATATTGCTCATTCTACAATACCGGGAAAGACAAGTCCAACAAATCTAAAATCATGAAAATCGGTCCAGTCGTTAATGAATTATAACGGGTGATATTTTAAGAGGTATAGGATTTGATTTTCAAAACAACACAAAAAATTTGAAAAAATTCATGAAATCTTTATTGGAATCGATAGAACGATCAATATAATTTATTGTTTGAATATGATTCATGCAAATGCACTCTCTCTAACATATCGACCGGTATTTCACGTATAAATGCTTCAATTTTGGTTTCCAGAGCGTCAGTCGTTGCTGGTTTATCCCTGTAGACATGAGCCTTAACATGACCCCACGAGAAATAATCCAAAGGCCATCTAGGCGGCCAATTGACGGGTCCCAAACGGGAGATAAACACCGAAGGCGGCTCTTAATTGGGCCATTGTTTCGCGTACCGTGTGGCATGTGGAACCGTCTTGTTGAAACCACATGTCAGACATATCCAATTCTTGCAGTTTGGGCAACAAAAAGTCATCAATCATCACACGGTAGCGCTCTCCATTCACAGTAACGTTCCGGCTATTATCGTCTTTGAAGAAGAACGGCTCGATAATGCCACTAACTCATAATCCACACCAAATAGTGACTTTTTTGGAATGCATCGGTAGCTCTTGCAATGCTTGTGGCTGCTCTTCACTCCATATCCATTCAACCACAAATGAGCCTCGTCGCTGAACACAATTTTTCTATTAAAATGTGTATCTTCCTCCAACTTTGCATCGCCCATTCACCAAATATTAGACGTTGTGGGAGGTCGTGTGGCATCAATTCTTGCACCAGCTGTATCTTATAAGGTTTTACACCCACATCCTTTCGCAAAATTTTCCACGTAGTAGAGTAACAGAGGCCCAATTGCTGCGAACGGCGGCGAATCGACATTTCACGGTCATCACGAACACTGGCGGATACAGCCGCAAGATTTTCTTCGGTCCTCACTTTTCATATGCGTGTTGGTGTTTTAATATCCAATAATGTAAACTGGGTTCGAAATTTAGTCACAAGCTTCCAAATAGCTCTCTCAGTAGGCCGACGAAAGTGCCCATGAATTAGAAGAAGTGCACGATGCACTTTCTTCACCGATCATGGATTCTGATAATTCAATAGTTTGCAAGCGTTGTTCATTCGTAAGTCGATTCATGGTTAAATTATAGACCAAACTGAACAAGCTTGGCAATGACACAAGACACGATTTACACGTGATGTGTCAGAAACAGTGTTGCCAAAAAGATACTAGCAAAAAAAATTTACTCATTATATGGTGGTACTAACACGATTTTTCGACTTTGTATCGACTTCTTCAGTTAGTACTGAGCTTCAAAAGAAAGCTGTTGAAATTTCATGATATTCTCTCATCAGTTTGTGAGTTATTGTGCTGAGAGTGATACTACTTCTGTTATTTTCAAAACAATGGATCAAAAACAATTTCGTGTTTTGATGTTACACTGCTTCTTGATGAGAAAAAATACGGTACAAGCGAAGCAATGGCTTAAAAAGTGTTATAAGAACCGCGCTTAATCAGAAACAACAATTAAACGTTGGTTTGCTGACTTCAAACGTGGTCGTAGAGACACCGATGATGTAGAACGCAGTGGACATCTAAATGAGGCAGTAACACCAGAAAATATGAAGAAGATCCCCAAATTTGCGACCCCATTGAAGACAAAGAAAGTGCTGCGTCATTAAGTGCTGCATAGTGTTACAAATCAATGAAAACGAAGACAAAATTGCATTAAATGGGCTTCGAATTGCTCCAGTTCACCATATTCGCCAGATTTGGCCCCCAGCAACTGCTCACCGGTAAGAAATTTCGCTCGAATGAAGAGGTTACTGCTGAAACCAAGGCCTATTTTTAGGCAAAAGGTAAATCGTTCTATAAAAGTAGTACTGAAATGTTAGAAGGCCGCTGAACTGATTGTGTGACTCTTGATAGAGATTACGTTGATAAATTAAGCCTTTATTTGAACAAAACAGACGCTTTTTCCTTCTCAGGCCTGGGACTAATATATTTATCAGATGATCAATTGACAAATTGCATTCCAATGGAACATCACTCCGGTTAATTTCAAAATCGAACTCCCTCTTCATGGAATAAATCACCCGTTTGAAGCTTCCCCGTCCCACCACTCCACCACACCTACATTCCATCATCAGTCCGGTTACAATACCTATCCGGATCCGCTGCAAAACGGAAATCCTCGTCGCGTGCACGCGACATCTAATAAAAGGCTAGAAACAAATCAGGACAATGACGAGGACGGGCGTGTCTGCGAAATGCTGCGACCGGACGACACCTCTAGGACGTCAATCAAACGCGTCGCGTGTACGACGCCCTAATAGAGCGTGTGATCTATCGATAGTCGAGCCGTCGATTTTGAGGGAGAGTTGAGGGAGATTCAGGGTGGCGTGACATCATTGTTTCCTTGCGGTCCGGTGGGTTGTTGTGTCCTGATTTCGGGAAAGCGGCTGGGGAGAAATCAAGTTAGTCGGTTGGTAGGAAAATGGTTGCATCAGGTGAAAAGTGGAACAGTTAACGGGGAGAAATGTTCGATCAATAGAATGGAGACATGGGAAACCATAGGCATGACAAACACCAAGCATTTACAGTTGTTGAAGATATATCTCACAATATACGAGGTTGGTACCTGAAGTTACCGGCCTGACCTAGGGATGGCGGTAGTCGTTCGACTATGATCCTTTAATCAATCTAGAAAATATTAATATCGATGATAGCCTCATTTTGTATAACACAGATATTCATGAATTAATTGAAACCTTGAACGACATCAGAAATAAAAATACCGCTGGGTATGATGAGATTTCGGTAAAAATACTTTGAATCTACTAGGCAATGCATTGGAAACATTAGTTGATCTCATTAATGCCTCCTTCGAAACTGGCTCACTCCCTCCTTCTTTTAAGACTTCAATTGTTATTCCCCTACATAAATGTGGTGATTTGCATAATCCCTCCAATCTGCGATCCATTTCTCTAATTTCAACCTTAGCGAAAATTATTGAAAAATTAGTGAATAAACGATTGAATGATTTCTTAAATTTGCATGATATCATGAGTTATAACCAATTTGGGTTCCAGACGGAAAAAGATGAAATTCATTCAGAAATAAATGCTGATGAAGTAGCTGCCGCAATTTTCTGTGACCTTTCGAAGGCTTTTGATCACATAGTCAAATAGTAAGAACATCGGAACTCCCAGAAAGCAGGACGATCACATCTGGTGTGCCACATGGTTCTGTGTTGAGTCCAGTTCTGTTTTTGTTGTATATTAATGATTTGACTATGATAGATATATCTAGCAGCTTCATTCTTTTCGCGGATGATACAACAATATTGTGAAGGCAAAAAAACACAGCAGAGCTACATAAAAAGATATCATCTGATTTAGAAAAGGTGAAAAATTGGTGTGATGCTAATTTATTATCCTTGAATATCTCCAAAACAAATATAATAACATTTAAATGTCTGCTAAAAGAACTGTCAATAGACAATGATATCTTGGAAAACAAATTGAACAAAGAATTTCTAGGTGTCTATATTGATGATAGGCTCAAATTTGATGAACACTTCAGGCAACTCAAGAGTAAAATCAGGAGTAAAATGTTATACAGTGAGGATGGTTTCTAATGAGCTGGGTTTTCACTCAGCAAAAACGGTTTACTACGCTTTAATTTAATCCCAATAAGATATGGAATACCATTTTGGGGAACATGCAGTGCAACCCTTTTCTCATCTGTTTTGATATTACAGAAAAAGGCAGTGAGGCGTCTCTGTAAAGTCAAACCTGGGGAATCATGCAGAAATTATTTTGCGGCCAATAAGATTTTAACCGTCGTTGCACTGTTCATTCTTGAAACTGTTTGGTGCACAAATATAAAACGGAGTTTGACTTTATTTTGTCTACTTATGCTACTCGTAATAGCATATTCAATATTAGACTTCCTCTACCTAACTCAATATTATTCAAGGATTCCATTTTTTATAATGGTGGAAAATTATTCAATCACTTTCCAGTAGATATAAGGTTTCCAAATCTGACCAACGTACAATTCAAAAAAGCAGTTATAAATTTGCTAGCTGATAGACCCTATTGTAGCTTGCAAGAGTATTTTGATGAATAATTTTGAAACGTGTATTCCAATTTGTATTTATTTTTATTGTATTTGTACTTGTTTTATTTAAACCTTTATTGATTGCCAGTTTTTATCTATACACCATTAGTTATGCTTATATTTATACCTACAAAGCTTTTTCGATGGGATACAAAATCTTCTGACAATAAAGTATATTTTGATTGATTTTGATTGATTGATGAAATCAATGTATTAGTACACAATATGAAAAGCATATGTTTCAAGTTTGATGACGCTGCGTTGTTTAGTATTTGTTTGGCAGCCATCAATATCGAACGATTTCTGTGAATTTGTGAAAATGGAGAAAATTGGTCATTGTTATGTTTGAAAAAAATCTGTTTTTCCGTTAATCAGCTATACGAACGACAACTCTCAGAAGTTGAGAAACTTGTGCGAGCTAAGGACTAACGAGGTCTTACCTTTTAACGTGTGATTCCTGACACGGTTGCATAATTCCAGCTTCAACAAGATGAATTCTCTAGAGAAAAATATCTGGTCGAGGCAGGAATCGAACCCACGGTCTTCCAATCGTGAGTCGGGCGCACTACCACCGCGGCCAGTTCCAAATGTGGTACAATACTTCCATTTGAAAGGCCTCAGCCCAATCAATGTGAAAACTGAGTTGGATTATACTTGGAGTGAATTTGCTCCTCAGTTTACAACAGTGAAATATGGGGTAGCAGAGTTCAAACATGCCTGTACAGCAGCCAAGGCGAGCTTCGCAGCGGTCGACCAAATGAGGTGACGACTTCAGAAACGGTGAAGAAAATCAACAAAGCGGTCGTCGACTGTAAGCCCATAACCATGGATAAAACATGGGTCCATCACTTCACACCCGAGACAAAAACAATCAAATCAGTGGACTCATGAGGAAGAACCGGCTCCAATGAAGGCAGAGACCGTTTCACAGGCAAGGTCATTGCTTTGATTTTTGTGGGTGCGCGTGGGAAAGCTGTTGAAAGCAAGTAACAATAATTTAGGTAGAACCCTGTTTAATGTAACACCCAAACGGGATAGAATGAAAAAATCAGGTATATATAGAATAGAGTGAGGCGAATGCTCTGCAGTATATACAGGCCAAATTGATGGAAATTTTGACATAAGACTGCGTGAACACGTCTGTTTGGACAAAAAATCTGCAATGTACGAACATCTTCGAGAATCAAACCATAAGATATATGAAGATAACCTCAAAATTCTACACATATGTAATAAAGGGAAGAAATGAATTTGTTGGAGGCCATGGAAATTAACAAATCAATTGAAAACCAGAAACATGTAACCCCAAACGAGCAACTTGATTTATGTAGGTCTCCTCTCTTGAACTTATGAGTTTAACAACCCCTACAATTTTCAGGGTGGTATTTTAAGTTGGCATCCTGTATCTCAAATACCTGTCCCTGCAGCATTCAATTCGTCTCAACTTCTCAAATAGTCCTAGAAAATATAAGATATAACGTAAATTGTGAAAGGTGTCTGTGGTTGTTGAGTCAGTAATTGTGGAGTTTGTGATTGTTCAATTTGAGATGCTGTTTGTAGGGTCATTTGGTTTTAAATTGACTGTTTATTCTTCTTTTGAATCTAGAAACGTATTTGCATGATGGTTTGATAGGTGCTGGCGGTATCTATTAGTATGTGTTTTCTTTCCATGGATATTTGTTTCGAATTGATCTGACAACCTCGTCAGTATTACATCGAAGAAAAAAAGTTGACCACTGTTTGTTATGGCTTCTATTCCCAAGAGCAATGAAATCGTCAGCACATATCCACCAAACTTTGGGGCCGTTCTGGTACATTTTATAGAAGATTCTTGAAAATGTTCCATATACGGATTGCTTATTCTACAATATCGGGAAAGACAAGTCCAACTAATCGAAAATCATGAAAATCGGTCCAGTCGTTATTGGGTTATAACGGGTGATTTTTAAGAGGTATAGGATTTGATTTTCAAAACAACACAAAAAAATTTATGAAATCCTTATTGGAATCGATAGAACGATCAATATAATTTAATGTTTGAAGATTATTTCATGCAAATGCACTCTCTCTAACATATCGACCAGTATTTCACATATAAATGCTTCAATTATGGCTTCCAGAGCGTCAGTCGTTGCTGGTTTATCCCTGTAGACATGAGCCTTAACATGACCCCACAATAAATAATCCAAAGGCGTTGAATCACACGATTTACGCGGCCAATTGATGGGCCCCAAACGTTAGATAAACTGTTCACCGAAGGCGGCGTGGTCGTAGAGACACCGATGATGTAGAACGCAGTGGACGTCCAAATGAGGCAGTAACACCAGAAAATATAAAAAAGATCCCCAAAATTGTGAAAAAACGACCCCATTTGAAGACAAAGAAAGTGCTGCGTCATCAAGTGCTGCATAGTGTCACAAATCAATGAAAATGAAGACAAAATTGCATTAAATGGGCTTCAAATTGCTCCAGTTTACCATATTCGCCAGATTTGGCTCCCAGCGACTACTAGCTGTTCATATACCTCATAAAAATGCTCGCCAGTAAGAAATTTCGCCCGAATGAAGAGGTTACTGCTGAAATCCAGGCCTATTTTCAAGCAAAAGGTAAATCGTTCTATAAAAGTACTACTGAAATGTTAGAGCGTCGCTGAAATTATTGTGTGGCTCTTGATAGAGATTTCGTTGATTCCCTTATTCCCTTATTTCAACAAAAAAGACGCTTTTTAAAAGTTTTAATTTAACTTGACTTGTATGTATGTTTAGAAATCTTACTAGTTTAATTTGACCCACTTTCCGGTTTCCGATTGACCTGAAATTTTGCATGCTGGTCCAGAACCGATGACAATGCACGTCAATCATAAACGTTATCTGATGCTGCTGCCAGGATCGGCTCCGTACGAGAGATCTCCTCAGCGATAAATAGCAGGGACACGAAATTTTGAAAATGCAATCGTTTATGATAGGCAGTTGGTAGGCCTACCATGAAATAGATGCTACATCCGGGGTTGGCTTCAATGAAAATATATATATTTCTATCTATTAAATCAAGCTTTTACCTTCAAATACCTACTTCTCTACTCTAAAAAGAAGACAATAAATGGTATAGTAGGTTGAAAGAACCCATATTCGTTTGCATTGTAGATAAATATTATTATCTACCACCCTCTAAGTTCTCAGAGTAAGAAGGTCCATCGTGCAATGTGAGCAACAGGCACAAGACATACCATGACTTGTGTAATTTGATGAAATGAGCGTCATTAGCATTAGTCTGCAACCCGTCTTGGAGATGGAAAACCCCAAAATCAAACCCGGAACGGTGTTTCGTCAGGCACGAGTAAGCTCTAAGCTGAAAAAAGTAGTGCATATTTCACCAAATTACCACCCAAGTCAAGGTGAAGCCGTGCCGAGGACCGAGTGGCATCAGGGTGTAAAATGATTCGTGAACGTACTACTTCAGGGCATCGGAGCGCACCCTGTTATATATCAGCTCTTACCCTGGTAAACGAAGTTCTGGGAGGGTTGACAAATATTTCTTCGGTACTCGTGGGAACACTATGGGAAATAAAGAAACATCAACACAAAGGAATAGAAGGTTAGAGAAAGAGAAATTGAAACGAAATGAAAAACATGCCAATGAAAGAGTTAACTTGAAACGCCAAAGGCCCCCTGATAGAAGAATTAGACTGTTCGAAATTAACTGGGACTCGGCCATGTAATAATGACGCCATCAATGAAATGAATAGACTAAGAAATATAACAAGCTAATTCTTCTATAAGGTATGAACATTCCATCATCAGTCCGGTTACAATACCTATCCGGATCCGCTGCAAAACGGAAATCCTCGTCGCGTGCACGCGACATCTAATAAAAGGCTAGAAACAAATCAGGACAATGACGAGGACGGGCGTGTCTGCGAAATGCTGCGACCGGACGACACCTCTAGGACGTCAATCAAACGCGTCGCGTGTACGACGCCCTAATAGAGCGTGTGATCTATCGATAGTCGAGCCGTCGATTTTGAGGGAGAGTTGAGGGAGATTCAGGGTGGCGTGACATCATTGTTTCCTTGCGGTCCGGTGGGTTGTTGTGTCCTGATTTCGGGAAAGCGGCTGGGGAGAAATCAAGTTAGTCGGTTGGTAGGAAAATGGTTGCATCAGGTGAAAAGTGGAACAGTTAACGGGGAGAAATGTTCGATCGATAGAATGGAGACATGGGAAAGCATAGGCACGATAAACACCAAGCCCCATGCATTTACAGTTCAAAATCTGTTTTTCCGTTAATCAGCTGTAGCCCCCATACGAACGACTACTGTCAGAAGTTGATAAACTTCTACGAGCTAAGGACTAAAGGGGTCTCACCTTTTAACGTGTGATCAACTGGTTAGTACAAAAAAATAACAAACACTCACATAACGCCTCTTTGAGTGTTCATGGTCAACCATAGGTTCCGATGGCCCACCAAGACTTGTATTTCAAACTCTCCTGTATCCATTACCGGTTTATAATTTAACTACACGGATTTTTCTTAAATTTCGCACCATCCGCTTATAAACAAAATAGCTACGCCGATTTAGGCCACTTTCCTCAGCCTCGAAGGCTGAGGAAGTATAGCTGAGGCACCAGTCAATATAATAATAACACTGATGATCTTCAAACAAGACTCAACCTCTGACGGAAGCAAGAAACTTTTTCGAAGGTTCCAAATAGATGAACATTTCAATCTAGCAGACCACTATTATAATATTCAGGCAGTGGTTCTGGCGTTGAATTTGGTCATTATTATGCCTTGGTTAGAGACTAAACGGACTGGTTTAAGTTTGACGATAGTCGTGTCACGAAGTGTTCTGGAGATGTATTGAATCTATTGGAGCCTCTAAAGACACCCTACATTTTGTTTTATGAGAGAGAGAGAGGACATTGGTAGATCAAGATCTTCAGATGATGTGGTGCTGCAGGTTTTTCCGGGTTTTCCTGCAGCTGAAAAAGCAAATGCGCCACTGAAAACAATGAAGTTGCCCCGGAGCGCCAATTAGTTTTTATTTTTATCGTTGTTTTATTCAATATACCTAGAAAATATAAACTGATCTATTCATATATACCTGTATGACATTATTCAATAATATATACGAAAACCAAGATATCTCCTTACAGAACAAATATTACAATGATTTCAGTGAGCTCGAGTCAATATTACATACAATCTTTGTATCGTAAATATAAGTAGTATCAAAATTATACATTTCACAACTGACATAGGATAGAAATACATCCATAATTTCCTTCGTTCCTCTCTAGGCTGTTCCGACATATTCAGATCACTACGAGTACTTAAAATTTTTCATAGTCCATACATTTTAATCTTGTTTCCCTTTCACATTAGCTCATGATATCCTTCTTTCTTCCATCTCCATTGTGGCTTTCAAAGGAAAAGTTTGATATCATTTTGACATTTGATGTGAAGTGTCACAACTGAAATCACGTACTTTGTCCATTGAAGGATGTCACGAAGGTCGATAATTCAAGTATTGCGACAAATTTCAATGACAGATTTTTATGAGTGGTATAATTGAAAAAGAAAAGAAGAAGAATCCAGCAATAAAATAGTTGACTGTAGGATTCGTGTCAATAAATAAATTCGATGCTAAACGAGTGAACATTTCATTGTATAAATTAATTGAAAACCTTATCCAATATATGAACAGAATATTTCTCCAAACTAGGTTACTTTGTTTGTTCACCTGCTGTGAACCGGAGGCAATCAATCAATTAATTCGCGCCGCTAATGAATTATGCACTAGTAAATCATTAATTAGTTTGATGATATTTGATCATCAGGTTGGACTTTCAAAATTTACTCTGGGAAATTTATTTTGATGAATGCATGCTGTGCCAATTGGGCTAATTGATTTTTTTTTTGTTTTCTTGCGATAATAATAGTTTGTGAAGCAACTTGATTCGTAAATTATTATGCCAGTTTTCTACGAATTATTACAAAAACTGGAAAATATTTCTTCTAGAAAAATTTGCTATTCAAAATACTCGAGATTGATACAATTTCATTTGCATTCGAATAAATTTTCGAAACAGTTTCTCTCTGTGAAGTTGATATGTCAAAATCTTTATTTTGAAGTCTTCATTTGGGGTGATGAAAAAAGCTGTCGAAGCATTTTTTTGAATAACGGGTGATAAAATAGTCGTTAGCCAAGAATGTGGGCAATGAGTTATAAATTCAATGTTTTCTTTTGCAAATAATCAGTTGTTTGATGTGCTATGTGGGAATAGTTNTTGCAAATAATCAGTTGTTTGATGTGCTATGTGGGAATATTTTAAGTGGTTTGTCCTAATTTCCTCTAAAACAGATGGTTTTTTATCATTCAGCATTTACCTACGTTCCTCTTTGAACAACTTTCATCAATCATTTGTTTTTACTTGGCAGAGTCTTCTCCCATCTTGTTTTGAATTCAGTAGAGCCAGCTCACCAAATAGCAGTGAACTGGTAAAAAAACTGAAAAGGAATCACACTAACACCAAACTCAATCCGATCCTAGTGGCTCATGTGGTGGCTTGGCTGAAACTTGTCGTTTCACCCAAAGTTCCATCAACACTAACACAAGCGGATGGTTCAGATGCAACAACAGCCATAGAAAAATCAAATCTACTAGCAGATCAGGCGAATTTGGAAACAGCTCAATATCAACAAGGCGTCCGGTCCTGATGAAGTTCTCTTCATCGTCATCTCGCACCAGTATTTTGCAGACTTTTCGACCAGTTATACAAGAAAGGGGTTTTTCCTTCTTGTTGAAAGATTGCTGGCGTTCAGCCTATTCCCAAGAATGTCAAGAAAAATCTTCAAAATAACTATGGACCAGTCGTGCTCTCAGTGGTATCAAAAATCATGGAGACAGCCCTAACTGCCACATCCTTTATTATTTGGAAGGCTTCAACATCTTGAGCGATCATCAGTATGGCTTTTGGAAACAAAGATCAACAGGCGACCTCCTATCGTATGTCATCCATTTTTGGAATAACGTAATCAAGAAACATGGAGAATCAAGAGCTGATATTTGCGCTTGATATTTCTAAAACCTTTGACCGTGTGTGGCAAGAGGGTTTGCTGGCCAAACTTCGATGCTATGGCTTTTCGAATCATTGCTGTGTATGACTCTCCAGCTTTCTGAAAGAACGTTCCCTGCAAGTGAGCGTCAATAGATATCTATCGAATACCATCAACGCTGGTGTGCCCCGGAGATCCATGTTGTCTCCATATTTCTTTTTATAATATTTCAACGACTTATTGGAAAAAACCAAGAATCCAATATATTGCTTTGCTGACGACAGCACACTTGTCTCTTCATTCTATTTGGATTCTAGGACATCGGCTACGGAGGCACATCTTCACCGATAGTAGAAGGTTGCATATCTTAATGAGGATCTTGAAGTGATTTCGAAGTAACCATGTTCAACTCAATGCCATAAAAACCCTGACATCTCCAAGAAGATAAATGTCTCCGAATCGCAGATAATAATGTCAGGTCAGACAGTTCCGCTTTCTGCTTCGATAAGTTTGTTTGGGGTTAAAATGGACACCAATATGTCTTGGCATAATCAGCCGGTGGAATTGCAAAGGCTGCTTTTCGAAAGTATGGAACACTGTTCCAAACCAGAAAACTGAACACTTCTCAGCAACATTTGATGCTTTATAAAGCTCAGATCAGACCTTCTTTGGAGTATTGTTCTCATGTATGGAGCTCCGCCTTCAAATTCTACGTGAAGCTGCTGGATTCCATCCATCAACCTTGATAGTCTGGAATATCTAAGGAATGTTGTTGATTCGTTTCTCTTCTACATATACTTTCACGGAAAGTGTTCAAGAGACTTGGCACATTCGATTCCACCAAGAGCTGTACATATCAGAAATACGCGACAGACTATGGCTGCTCATCGATATGTCTCATTCCCACTCTAGGCAAGCTAATAGAGAAACTGGTTAAATTAATATTGACAATTTTTTTAAATAAGCAATATCCAGTTCGGCTTTCTTTTCTTTGTTATATGACGTTTATGGAAACATTAATAAAAAAGAGTAATCAGCAGCAGTGTTCTGTGACTTTGCTAAATCATTTAATTGTGTAGATCATGAAATACTGCTAAAAAAACTATATCACTATGACATCCGTGGAATTGCTCATAAGTGGTTCGAGAATTATCTCATAGGAAGAATTCAGATTGTGAAAACCTCAAACCTCATCATCCTCATCAGAAGGCGAAATGAAAAATTGCCTACCACAAGGTTCAATTTTGGGACCTATACTTTTCCTGCTATACATAAACGATTCAGTATCTATCGATATAAGAGAAAAATTCACCTTATTCGCTGATGACACCACAATAATATGGCGTGATAAAAATTTATGTAATCTCCGCAGATATGAAAAAAATAAAAAAGTGGTGCGACTCTGCTGCAGTGAGAATAACATATAAAGATCTGGGTTTGTCTGCCGCTAAATCAGCTTATTTCTCACTTGTTGAGTCGTATTTAAGGTGTGGAATTCCTTTCTGTGGAGTATGTTGCAAAACTCAAATGCAGACGGTGTTCATTATTCGATACTCCTGCAAACCCCTATTTGAATCACATAAAATCTTGACAGTTTTTGGAATCTTCATTTTAGAAACAGTATGTTTAATCAACAAACATTAATTGATATTTAGCGGTTACTCCAATTATTATGCCATTCGTCAATCTAACGACCTAAGATTACCCATACCAGCCTCTACTCTAGTCAAAGACTTTATATATTATGATGTTAAAATGTTCAATCATTTACCTGACCATAATAAAATTTTAGAAGATATCTGTGTATTTCGAAAATCAGTAAAAGACCCTATTATAGTTTAAAAGAGTTCTATGAGGACAGCTTTCTGTAATTTATTTAGTCAACTGTATTTTTTTATGTTTTAATATTATTTGTACTCTATATATGTATGTATGTGTGTGTGTATAGATATGTATATGTGTGTGTATATATGTGTATTTATATGTATATATATGGATATATATGTGCTTAAGTTTATGATGACTGATGAAAATTTGCAGCTTTGTCAATAAGACCTAACGTTCTTTGGGCAATAAAGCATATTATTATTATTATTGAAACGTGTCGAGGTGTTGAAATAAAGGTTCGGAGTTGGGAAAAAAACTCCAGTAATATCCATATATTAACTGTGGCAAATCGTTATGAGCATTCATTACTTTTTACTATAAGGAAGGAAACCGTGCTTGATTTTGTTGAAGTTTGTGAATAACGAATATCATATTCAAAACAATAAATGAAGAAGGTGAAACCAATGCAAATAACTTTCCTGACTGAATTTCTCAATATTTTCTAATACGGATAAAACATCATTAAAATTCCTCACTATTCTCTGTTTATTGGGATCCTGTCGCGGCAAATAACCTCGTTCGTCACCCTATCAACGAACCCTATTGGTAGACCGATAAACAATTGCCGTTGGTGTAGATCTAATAATGTAAATCGTGTGTTCCATGCTAATTCTACCCATTTTCCGCCACCCTGTAATGTTATTAATAGAAGCCGAGGCAATATTTTACAATTTGTATTGTGTTTTGGCCGACTCGTAGGCGAATCGTGTTAAAAATGAATGGATATCCGTCAAATTTGCTGGGATGGCGATTATAAATTCATGGAAAGCGACGCTTGCCATCGGTTGATCGGAATCCCTGTTGTTTCATTGCCAACATCAAAGACAGGTTTTTTGTCATGGAATCGATGGTAGTTATTCAGGGCGCCCCGAACAATCAGTTTAGTAATCGAACCGACCATTGAACATGAATGAGTTGTTTGATGGAATCCGCCGAAACTTGATAAAAATCATAACGCTTAAAGAAACAATTCAGTGAAAGATTATCACTAAATAGTTTCATAAAAATGCAACACGTGTGTTGCTATATAATAGCTTCTTCAGACGAGTAAAGGCACGCTTGAAGATGCTTTTGTATGGCGAAACACGTGTTGCGATAATAGCTTCTTCATGCGAGTGAAGACACGCCTAAAGAAGCTATTGTATAGCGGAATAGCTTCTTTAGGCGTATATTGTATAGCGCTATTGTATAGCGAAACACGTGTTCCGATAATAGCTTCTTCAGGCGAGTAAAGACACGCCTGAAGAAGCTGTTGTATAGCAATACACGTGTTGCGCGAAGTAAGTAACTTTCCACAGAATCTTACTCTACATAACTACCAATATATCAAAAAAAACACTGCTAACGAACAATCCAATCTAAGTCAATCGATTTTCAAACACAATCTACCGACTGAAAACGGGTTTTGGATAGTTTTGGAAAAATAAAAGAGTCGGCCTTTGGCAAAATCCAAAAGAGTTGGTAGCTGCATACCTAGAGGGGGATTTTCTACTATTGAACCAGGTGACATCATGAATGACGACTTGGAAGTTCAAAGAAAACAGTGAACGAGACCTTGATCGAACTTGGCGTGCTTTTTTTCATGATTCGTCATCAGTTATGGTCTCTTTCAAGCCTATCTGGATCGCCGTAGTGCTCATGTAATGGTTTTTTGGTCAAAATTTAGGAATGAAATGTACGTAGCCCTCAAAAACATTCACCTCATTTTTTGAACAGACCCCGACGTTGCTATGTATTATAAAAATAGTCTTTGATATTGCCGACAAACCAAATAAAAGACCAGAGTGAATCATCATATATTTGAATAATATGGCACAGATATTGCCGCCTGTCGAAATCCGGGCCAAATATTCAAATTCTCTCCCATGGCGAAATATAAATATTCCGAACCAGGAAAGGAATTTCTGGCAAAAACATAACAATCTGCACTGACAACAGACAAGCCCTACTAGCCTTGAACAGACAACGTGTAACCTCAGGGCTAGTACTAGAATGTCACCAAAATTTAGCCAAAGCCTCAGTAGATAATAGCATCATCCTGAGGTGGATTGAAGGGCATGACAGGAGTAAAGGTAATCGCTTTAGCCAAGGAAGCGGCTGGACTAAGAATTTTAGGACCCAGTAGCATCTACGTCTGATGATAATTGCGGAACTAGCCAAAAGTTACACCCATGCTCAGCCCCTAAATAGATAGGATGGAATCAAAAGATGCAATCTTGCGAGGAACACCTTGGGCGACCCTGAGAAGCTGGTGCCGAAGAAATATCTGGCGATGACTAGGAGAAATCTACGCTCAACAGTAAGATTTCTGACTGGTCACTGTCAAATAAGGAAACACCTCCATAAGTTGAACCTTTGTATAGAACAGTTGAAATAAACACTTGTATGTGCTATCTTCGCTTTCATTTAATTTGACACAAGACTTAGTGCAAGTCTTGTGTGTAACTCAAATACGGGCGATAAAACAATCGTACGTCAAAACTTATGATGCCATCAGCAACGAGGAGAGTGATTTTTTAGATGCCGAGAACTGAAAACTGAAAATATATCAGTTTACTACCAGAACGTGAGAGGCCTCCGCACGAAGCATAAGGAATTTTTTCACAGCATACTTTCTAATAACTGGGATGTGATATGTATATCAGAAACATGGCTGAATGATAGTTTTTTTGATAACGAACTAAGTAATTCACGCTACCTGGTATTTCGAAATGATAAAAACTACAGTATCTCCAGTGTGAACCGCGGTGGAGGTGTCTTATGCTGTAGTAAAGCCAAATTCAAACCAGTACTTATCGCTAAGAGTATGAAAGATCTCGACGTCACGATCTGTTGTGTGTACATAACATCAGGAGCGAATTCAACGGTATATGAACAGTTTTCTGAATCCCTGGAAAATTGTAATGAGCTCAACGCCACCGAAAAGTTGTTAGTGGGTGACTTCAATGTCTCTGAAATAACTAATTCGAAATATAACTTGAGAAACGGATCATCAAAAGTGAGAATAATCCATTCCATCATGTGTGAGTATGATATATATTCCATAAATGATATATGTAATGGCTTCAATACTTTATACTTAATATTAACAAATATCACGGAAGCGACTGTGAGCGAATGTGAAACACCCTTAGTGGGGTTGGATAACTATCATCCAGCTCTCGAAATAATGTTCGCTGTCAATTTTCAACAAGTAACCGTCGTCCGAAGGTGAGCACGTTACTGCATTTGACTTCAGCAGGGAAAACTTTGTGGAGCTCTACAGAATGATATCTCAACTTTCGTGGATAGATATTCTATGTATGGATAATGTTGACAGATGTGTAGTTTCTTTGATTGCCTGAAGGCCGTTTTTGAGAAATTCTTGGAAAAAACATACTGAGAAGAAGAGACAATCTATTTCGAATCTCAAACAATTTGTCTCCTCTTCAACAATGTTTCGAAACAGTTAACAAAATGGCGAGGAACTGTGAACCGGATATATTCAGTATTACAGAGGGACAACTCCTCCCAATGCTCAAATGTATCTGAATATTTTTTCTGCCATTTCATTATTATGTTTTATATTGTAATATTTTGTATACATTTCAACTGTATCAATGGTATTCAATGAATACTATATGTAAGGAACTNCATAACCACAACAAACTTAATTAGACGAACGAACTCATTTCAACTATATTATCTGAGTGGAGAAAAATAGAATTTCTAGGATATGGTGTTGTTAATACACTTTTGGATACTTGGTTATTCAATTCGTTCCGAAAAAGTAGCCCTTTTTTCCTGTTGGCAAGGCGATGGGATTCCTGATGGAAAAGATCAGAAAAATCTTCCAAATTACTGTAGACTGATATGAGCTGATAATAAACATATCTTTGAGGATAAATTCTTCACGCAAAGTGAAGGACTGTCAAAGATATCGCCACTTCCAACAGTTATAGCCAACATATGTATGGAGTGGTTTGAAATTCTGGCCATTGAAGAAGCTCACAAGAAGTCCCGAGTCTGGTTTGAGATACGTTGACGACACCTTCATAGTATGTTACCATGGGAATACAGAATTGGACATCTTTCTGGAACACATCGATAGAGTAAAACCTTCCATCACCATCACAATTAGAAGGAGGTTCACAACCACCACCACCATCTACCAAAAGAAGAATCATCAAGACTCTAGTGGATCGTGCGTTCGAACTCTGTAATACGAAGGAAGGTCTCGAGAAGGTACTAGGTATCATCAAAAACGGGATGGTTACTCCACAGTGAACAAATTTTGGTTAGCAGACAGCAGCTACAAGAAAGATAAGCTGTCATACCTGTTCAAGAACCATTTTCATTCGTTGTCAAAAATGTTTTGGTGACTACTCTGAACATCTGCTGTAAACGTTATAACATTTCAGTGATATAAAAGTTCCCTATAGTTTCATATAATGATAATTTGTCACCAAAATAGTTGATTCAATAAG
>NW_019292044.1:0-14543 GCF_000500325.1 Leptinotarsa decemlineata
TAGAAGACCTTCGACAGAGAATTGTTCGGAAATACCGATTTCTGACTCCGGACATCTTCTATAATGTAAGAAACGCTTTCGAAAGTAGACTGTATCATTGTGTGGAACTAGATGGAGGTCATTCTGAACACTTTATTCGTTGATTGTGTTGACAGCGTTCAACATTCAATTTCTCAATAAAGAATGAACCAATTTAAAAAAAAAATACAGATTTGATAAAGAGACAAAAGACCTTTCAAATGATGTATCGGTCGACCCCCTATGCCATTAAAAAAATAGGGGTGGTAGTTGCTGACTGCAGAATTAGGTCTCCCTAGAAATAAAAATTGAGGTGTTCTTTGAAATTCTCGATTACACGTCCGTTTCTGACTTACAGGGGGTCAAGTTTTCGTTAGAACGCCCTGTATAAACATAACAATGTAAACAAACGATACAGCCAAGCAGGCATTCAACCGATACATTCTGTAGAGTTACCCTTAATAAATATTTGTAAATAAGAAATGGTGTTAAAAATACCTGTTTTCTAAAATATGTTTCAGCAACGCTTCAGTTCAATATGAATTCGTAGAGAAAAATTGACCGAAAATTATTGACGGCATCATAGGAGACATAAAATTGAAATTTGGAAAAAAATTAACAGCATCACTGTAGAGAGTAAATGTGGTATATATACCACAACACAGTAGAATATATATTTATTGAGATATGGAGTTACAAAAACACATGACATTAAAACGGACAAAACTCTTGAAACAACCTAATAAAAATGTTCCTAAAGACAGTGAACTTTTGAACAATACTTACGGGAATGCATCTGCAACAATAACATCTACATATAAAAGNAAGTAAGCAAAAACCATAGCAATGTTCTTTTTAGATGGTATCCTTTAAAAAACTGTATATAATTTCCGTGGCAACGTTACTTTAAAACGCCTTGTCAACTTGTTTCGTATGTTACAACATTAGTTGTATTTTAATTCAGTTTAAAGTCCGTTAACTTCAAGTCTGACAAATGATTAGATTAAGGGAAAAGCATAAAATAACAGTTTTACAGAGTATTGGTTACAGAGATAAAACCCGAACAAAACAGGAAGTAGCTCGCCTATTCCATGAGAAATTTCCTAATTTACCGCCCAAATCTCAAGGAACAATAAACAAAATAGAGAAGCAGGTTTGACAGCTTGGTCATGTGGGGCAGATAAAAAAAGCAGCTGCCAATGCAATGTGTGATGAACTCAAATTAGATGTGATCTTGAGTTTGCAGGAAAATCCACATACATCGAGTAGATGTAAAATGCATCCCTATAAAATGATGCCTACTCAGGAGCTCATGAAAGACGATTTTGATAGAACTTATTTTTGTGAGCAAATAATGGACATGTTGGATAACAATATCATCCAATTAGAAGATGTTATGATGAGTGTACTTTGTCTCTTAGGGCAATGCGCACTACAGATTTTTTATCGGCCGATAGTTTAGTTGGATCCTTATTAGTATAGAATCGTAATGTGAGTACGCACATCTAAGCGATTCCAGTCGGCCGACTGAATAATCAGAAACAAGTTGGATGGGCTTCCCAATTCTGATTCAATTACAAAGTTGGACAACTATCGGCCGAGTTCTAATCAGACTGTGTCTTTATGAGAGTGCGCAGACTCATCAACTGAACAGTCGGTGCCTGCAGACTCCCCACTCTGTATTACATTGTTGATATCTGACATCAAATATTACCTAGTACCTACTCCATTTTTAAATATATTCGCGTTTTCTCCTCGATAACCTTTTTCAATTCTTTCAGTACAACGCGTCAAAATATTATATACATCAACAACTGTTCAGACTTATCAGTTAGTGGTCTGCGCACCCGCACCGAACCGAACAGTTTTGTTTGAGTAGTGTGCCCCCACCTAACCCAACCAGACTAAACTATCGCCCGATAAAGAGTCTGTAGTGTGCGCTTGGCCTTAACGGTCATGCTAATCGGCAAAATTGCCGCTACTGGTCAACGGAAAATCCTCACTGGATGAGAGAACACACGCAATACCCTCAAAAGGTTAATGTTTGGACAGGGATTGTAGGAAACGATATCATTGGTCTCTTTTCCATTGAAGGCATCTTGAATGGCAATAATTATTAGGCACTACTTCAAAATGATGTCATTCCAAGTTTAGCAAATTTATATTCTGATCCAGGAAACCCTCAAGTTCCAGTGAATGCGATATGATTTCAGCAGGATGAAGTACCTCCACATTACCAAGTTAATATCCGGCAATACGTTGTTACATTTACCAATCGGTGGATAGGGAGGCGAGGATCGATTGAATGGCCAGCGCGATCACCTGATCTTTCATCAATAGATTTCTTTTTATGGGAATATGTAAAGAACAATGTATAACTAAACTTTCAGATTTGAATTACTCAATAGAACGAATAACGCTTGCGATTAGGTCGGTCACGCCTGATATGTTAGTGTTAGAAGACAGTTTTATTTGAGATTAGGATGTTGTTAAGACGTTCACGGTGAACATTTTGAACATCTACTTCGTGAATATCCATAATTCGTTTTCGTATTCTATATTTCATTACGTTTTGCATAACATTTTAGTTTTTGAGTGCATTTCATTGAATTTCAGTAACCACATGATTTCAATTTTTTTATATTGATTGTTGCAATAAACGTGAAAGCGATAACAGTTTTGAATAGAGAATGAAGNTCCGTTGCGTAGTTTTAAAGATCTGAGCAATAGGGACAGACAGCGAAAAGCGACTTTGTTTATACTATGTAGTGAAGTGATTATTGTAATTGTTCTGACAAAGGAGTGAAATATAAGGAAAGCTTCACATATAACAAATAGTCAATCCAGTCACTAATTCTTTTGTGAATATTTCACATTTAGCATTCTCATATTTTACTCATTCATTTATAAGCGTTCAAGTTTCCATTGTTTTTAGAGAATATGGTAAACTATAATTTCTGAATCCAGTCACCAGGTATAATTGAAGCCTTTTTTATTCGTTAAATGGTCACGCTGTATAATCTGATGTTTGACAGTTCTGATTCTGTCTGGTGACATGTCAAAAGGGCGATAAGTCATATCTTCGTTAATAATAGCCTCATATCGTGGCGTGCGGCACATGAAATGAATGGGGTGGGAGTGCATAATTAACCTAAGAATATACAAAGATGGTGGCGTGCCAAAAAGGCATTAAGCGTGCGCAAGATGGAAAAATTTGAAAATTTATATGGAAAATTGAATTTTCAACTTTCAACATATCTTTACGTTTCATTCAAAAATAAGCACATTTTCAAGAAGATTTTGAAAGCTGGCATATTGTTTGGAAAAAATATAAAGAAATCACAATGACTTGAACAACTTGAATATACATTGCATTTATTTTTTGAAATATGATATAGCATTCACCATAATATATTATATTGTATAGTCGATTTAAAAAGTGCTTTTACATTACATTAGCGCAGCGCAATTGTTTTTTTCCTGGAAGCAGCCAGTAGTAGTGTTAACATCAAATATTCAGAAAGAAACTTTTCAATCACTCAGTTTAATTTTTCCACAAGTTGTCAAATTGAATATAAACTTTCAAATTTGATAAAAATTATCCTCAATTTCCCGCTCATCATAGAATTCTCAATATTTGTGTCATATTTCGTCATCATTGTGCATTCAAATTTGAATCATAAATAATTTTTCAGGCATAGAAGTAGTCAAAGAAGGTATACGTAAGTTAAGGTTTAGCCAACAGTTGAAGAAAAGTGAGAGCGGTGCCAAAACAAGGAAGGTGGAGCTTACCATTAGCGTTGATGGGGTAGCCATACAAGAACCTAGGACACACAATATATTACATCAATTCCCTTTGCACAGGATATCGTATTGTGCCGACGACAAAGGAGAGAAAAAGTTTTTCTCTTTCATAGCGAAACAGCCCAATCAAGGTGAGTGAAGAGTTCAGTTTTTTTCCTAATAAATCAGCAGTGACAATACAATATCTAGGACTTCTTTCTTCAGTCGCCGGTGGATATCAATAATTTATATAAATGATCTCCGCAATTCCTCATTACCGTATGAATGTTTCTTATTTGATTATACCACCTTGGTTTGCTCCCATAAGCAGGTAGATGAGTTGAAAACGTTATCTGACAAAGTCTAAGAAAGAGCTGTGAAATGATTCAAAACAATATCAAGCTACATAGTTGTGTTCTGGTTCTACGAAATTCTGGTTCTAGGACAGGATCATGCGCAGTTGATATAGAGCGTTCTAATTTATTGAGGATAATTTCGGAGTGATGAATCCTCTGTTCTGGTTTCGACTGCGAAATGATCCTAAACCGTCTTGAACCGTCCCGAATCGTTCTTGCTCTCGAGGCCGAACTGTTGAAAACTGTTCCCATTGCTCATGCGCATTCATGTGGAAATTTGTTTGGACTATTTTCCAGGATGATGATTGAGGTTACATAATATTTTTCTGGAAAAAGAGGCTAGATGGACTGCATACAGACTTGTGCACATTGCCAATTGCACAAATCAATTCAATGCAGAGTGCAACAGACTGTTGGTTACTGGTCATCGCCAGATATTTCTTTGGCGCCATCTCTGTGTGGCATATATCTAATGTCCCTGTATTTACAATTTTAATTTTTCTTGGAACTTATTATGTCTTTTAGACCATCTTTCAATATCTGTACGGGCCTTCGAACATCCTTATTTTCTTTCAACCTAAAACTGTATTTTGCAATGCAACAACTTTGTCTATTTGCCAATCTAATTCTTTTTTCTTGTTTTGACGTGTACTCAAAACAAAATTTCTGACCCACCCCTTTGATTTAATTTTCTATTTTTCACAGAGTATCCAGGCTATTACTTGATTTCCACTTGATTTCCATAACAAAATTCGAAACGGAATTGATAACGGTCGAACACCAATAGGGCTTTTCTGTGATCTAAGTAGGGCCTTTGACTGCGTTCCTCACGAGGCTTCACTTAAAAAACTCTGGCTGGTAGGAATTAGGGGTACAGCGGCAAAATGGTTCACCTCATACCTGTCAGATAGAAGTCAATTTGTTCAAATATCTCATAATGAACCAGATGGGTCAATAAGTAGGTATCGCTCAGGACACGTAAGGAAGGAAGTAGGTGTTCCGCAAGGTAGCGTACTAGCCCCAATACTGTTTGCAGTATACACTGCTGATCTAGTTGAATATATACCAGACTACAATATAACTGTGTACGCTGATGATTCAGGCCATTGAAGATGACTGCACCACATTACTAGGGAAACTAGGGGAGTGGTTCTCCGCCAACAGACTGTTTCTCAATTTGGAAAAAACCGAATTTGTGATCTTCCATACCAGGCAACGGGCTATCGATAAACACGTTTCAGTAAAACTAGACAATATCTACATCAACCAAAATATGCATGTGAAATTTTTAGGAATGACTTTAGGAGATACGCTTCATTGGCATGAACATGTAACTAGTATGATAAAGAAAATAAACACAAAAATATATCAAATTCGTTGTATCCGAAACACTGTTGATAAGGATTGCTTGAGAAATTTCTATTTTGCCGAAATTCAGTCAGCCTTGGTCTACGGCATATTACTGTGGGGAGCAATGCCGGTCTATTCCTATCCCAGAAAAGAGCGAAAAGAACTATAATGGAAAAGCCTAAAAAACCTCATGCAAATCCCTATTCGCAGAAATGAATGTCCTCCCATTAGCCTGTCTCTATCTATTGGAAATAGTATGTTATATCTACAGAATAAGAAACACACTTCCAAAATACTATGATGTACACCCATATCAGACTAGGTCTAAAAACCTGATCTATCCCAGAGCTTACAGTCTTGATCTGGTGTCACGGGGACCAAATTCGATAGGCATAAAAGTATACAATAAGCTGCCAGAGAACATCAGGAATGAGACTACATTGTTCGAAATTCTCTGAAACTGTTGAGTATGTGAAAAGTGATCAAATCAACGACGTGAATGTATAAATACTGATCTGATACCAATTCGAAAATATTGTTTTTGTTGTTTTAGTATTAAATAAAATTCCTCTCGATTGATGCATGCCATGAATAATGCTAAACAATTCCTTGATTACTCAAATTGATTGCACGTGTTTGAATATCAATGCCACTACAAAATCACTTCTGTAATTATCTGAATCCATGGCATCTTATAAACTGTTTTTTTGTCTTGACTTTGGCCTGTTTGATAATATCTGAACCCAAATGTTCCCTTCCAATCCTCTACTAGAATTTGGTTCAAAAATTGTTGTATCCAAAAACTTCTTTTGAATAAACCCTTTTCTCTCTACACTAATAGTTTTTTTGGGGGTCATCGGCATCGACTGCATTGGTCATTAGCCTCGTGTCCTGGATAGGCAATGTTAATAACTTCCCGAGCATCATGGCTATTCGCAGTCCGTCAGTCATGTAACGTTGCACTAATAGTTATACGTAATTCAATATTTTCATGTTTTGGAAGAACATTTTTTTTTATTTGTTAGTATTAGGTTACACAATTATTCGATTATTTCACTCGGCATAAAAATTGGGTGTTCGGGATACGATGAAGTTGACGAAGGCCATTTTTGCCTGGTCCTGATTGGCGAAGGTTCTGTTGCTGAGAAAGTTATCGAAGTGCTCGAAAAGATGGTAATCAGTTAAGGTTCTATCCGTGATAAAGTTATCGAAGTGCTTCAAAAGATGGTGGTCGCTTGGCGAGAGGTCTGGGTAGTATGGTGGGTGAGGCAGAACTTTGATGCTCATTTCGTTTTATTTTCAGACGGTGATTTGTGACGTGCGGACGGGCTTTGTCGTGGAGCAGGATCGAATATGTTCTATTTATCAGTGCCGGTTGCTGCTGACACAATTTTTGATACATTTCGTTTATTTCCCCACAATAGAACTCTGCTGTAGTGATTTGGCCCGGCTGTAGAAAGTGCCTGAGTGGCTCATCGGTTTCCAACCACTCTCTTTAACGTCTCCTGCTGTTGTAGAGGAACCACTTTTTATCATACTTGACGATCCGACCCAAAAAAGGATCATTTTGGTTCCTCAAAAACCGCATGGAAACTGACGCCCAGCTCTTCCATCATCCCACGCACCGTTTGTGATGGGTCAATCTCCACCAGTATCCTCAAATCCTCGTCCTGGATTACTGTAGGTCTACCACTTCGAGGCTAAAATCTCCGGAACGAAATTTTGCAAACTAACGTCATTAACACTATCATTGCCAAATGTCTGTTTAATTTTTCGGGCTGTTTCGGCAGCTCTTTGGTTCAATTTGAAGTCATGGAGAATTTACGTCCTAAATGACTAAATCGCCTAATGACATCACATAGTAATAAGCTGAAAAGAGGCAAAATATTGAAATTTGGAGAAAAATCAACAGCATAAATGTCTAAAGTACAACATTGTCTATCGATCAGTATAAACCACGACACTGTAATAAATATTTTTTGAGATATGGAGCTACAAAAACGCATGACATCAAAACGGACAAGACTAGAAAGAACCTGAAACAATTGTCGCAGCGTCATCAGTTGGACTAGTGTACGTATTTCTCCATGTGTACTGATAGTAGAATGACCCTGATGAATATCAGAAATTCCCCTACAATATGATGCCCTCCAACAACTCCCATCCAGAGTTCTGATTATCTGTTCCCCTGATCAAAGAGTTGAACTTTATGGACAACCTTGATGATAAAAATAACGTTCATTTCATACAAATAATGGAGAGTAACAATATTAAACTGAGATACTCACATAAAAAGTTAATAATTCATACACACATGAAGAAGTTGATATTGGTTAATATAACAATGAAACCTCAATACACATGCATACATATAACATATACAATAAATATATAATATACACACCTACACATACACACATATATGCACATGCCCAGTTTTTTTCATCTCAACCATTTTTCATGTCAATGAGTTTGTTTATTGAAATCTCCTAATATTTTCTCAGGGATGTTTTAAAATAGGTTTTTATTGGAATATTCATAAATTCGTGTAAAAAGGTATCGACAGATGACAGATAATTTAGATTTCTTTGATTTAGATTTCATATATGGAACTCATTTGAGGTTTGAGAAACGTCAATTAAATACTGATTTTTATATAGAAAGGATGCAGCACTATAGAAATAGATTTGTCTCATTTCAAATTCACCAATTTTCTCATATAATTTTTCTGTAGAATATCTGCAAAGTTTCTGTAGAATCATCTTGAAAAATTGTTTCAATTTTTTCATTTTTTAATCGTGTAATTGTTTGAGTATAATATTTTCTTCAATATTGTAAACATTTTTATACTTCAAGTTGACTAAATGTGTTCTACTGGTGTTTTAGAAATTGCTGAAACTGTTGAATATGTAAAAATTTAATTGATTTGGATAATATCGATTCGACTTGTTGTTTTAACATTGGATAAAATTACTTTCGATTTATTCATGTCATGAGTAATGCTAAACAATTTCTTGATTACTTAAATTATCTACACGTAATAAATATGAATGCTGTCCTAGAATATCTTCTGTAAGAATTGCAACCCATAAGAAAAATATTCTTTTGTTTCCATCGACCTTCTTTGGTTATTTTCATCTTCCACAATCAGCGTATATTCTCATATCTGGAGACATGTGTATTTCGAACAGCTTCTTAGAAATGGATCGTTCTTGCTACCCGCCTTGAATAAAAATATGGATAGTGGCAACATAGCAACATACTAATATCAGAGAACACCTTGTACTACATCGAATGTTTCAGGAGTCAATCTACAACATTGACATAATTCACATTTCAAAACTCCTTTGACATCTGACTAACTTGAATTTTGTCCATTTTTGAAGAGGGGGGCAGATGAAACGTCATGATAAGTATTGTACGAGGGTGGTTCCAGAAGTACACAGCCTGACCAAGAGATGGCGGTAGTTATTTGAAAAATATCGCTGTATTAGAAAGTGCACAATTTATAAAGCATATGTTTCAAGTTTGAAGACACTTCGATGTTGTGTATTTGTTTGGCAGTCATCAATAGTGAAAGTTTTCCGTGAATTTTTGAAAATGGAGAAAATTGGTCATCGTTATGTGGTACAATACTTTTTTTGAAAGGCATCATTCCAACGAATATAAAAGCCGAACTAGATTCTACTCTTCGTTTATAACAGTAAAATATTGGGTAGCAGCATTCAAACGAAGCCGTACTAGCTGCCAAGACGAGCATCACAGTGGTCGACCAAATGAGGTGATGACTTCAAAAACGGCGAAGAAAATCCACAAAGCGGTACTGAATGATCGTCGACTGAAAGTGCGCGAGCTAGCAGACTTAGTAAGTAGGCATTTCAAAAAGTGCAGTACATCCGTATATTATCTAAAAATTTGGACATGAGAAAGCTGTATGTAAGCTTGAGCAGAAAACAGTGTCGTAAAGATGTTTCAATTGAGTGTTTAGCGAAGTTTCACAGCATCAAAGCAGAAAGCTTGCGTCGTTTCATAACCATGGATGGAACATGGGTCCATCTTACACCCGAGGCACAAGAACCATCAAAACAGTGGAATCAACAGGGAGAAGCGGCTCCAACGAAGAAGAAGGCTGTTTCATCTGCAGTCAAGGTCATGGCATTGGTTTTTTGCAGTGCGCGTGGGATAATTTTCATTGACTATCTTAAAAAAGGTAAAAACCACAGTAGAATAATACAACCAGTAGGCTGTCTTACCACTTGATCCGCCCGAGTTGTCGGAGACCTTCAACCGCTCTTAGGATGATATTCGCGTTCAGTGCTGTAGTATCGAAGGATTTGACAGTAGCACCATCGGATTAGTTATAATAAACGGTCGGAAATTGATATTGTGTTTAGTTTATTCGCTGTTGTTATTATTGTTTTTAGTTTTTGTAGTTGATTATAAGTAATTTACCACAAAATATTCTATAATAACCTTAAATTTCATTTTTATATGAGCGCATACGTAAAAGAACGAAATTGGCTCCACACTTCGTTTCGAGGTCACCGAGATATTTGTGAATTTTTGAATGAAATTAGGGATTGAACTTAGTGGTTGATTTTTACTATGGTGAGACTATCAACGACTAGTATTAAGCGAACTTATTGCAACGTTCGAGTGAAGAAATCGAGCAAATACGGCCGCATTTGGCTAAGAAAAATTGTTGATTCATCGAGACAATGCACCAGCTCACAAATTCATTATTGCAATGACCAATTTCAACGAATTAGAGTTTGAATTGCTACCTCATGCATCCTATTCGTCAGATTTATCCTCCTCATGCTATTTTCTGTTCCAAAACTTGAAAAAATGGCTCAGTGGTCAAAGACTTTACAACGATAAAGAAGAATGGCTATTTTGAGAAAAAGACAGTTCCTATTATAAAAACGGTATCAGACTTATCGTGAAACATACTTTGAATTCACACAGTAACTCATCGGAGTAAACTAATCAGTTTCTACATGTGTATACAGTTCTTTATTACAATTTTCAAATTTTTCAAATTGTGGGAAGTGAAAATACCCAAAGAAGGTCAATAAAAACTGATTTTCCTCCACAAAAAAATTACTTGTTCGATATTTTTTTGTAGTATTTATAAAATCAAAATTCAAATTATATTCCTATTCAAATATTTTTAGTAGGTATATATTCTCACAACTTTTATCACTCCCACATAGTTTTTGTTTCCTTTTTTCATTATTGTTTTGTGCGTGAGTTACTTTTCTGCTTCTAAATTCAGTATCTGGTATGATTTGTTTCTGTTCCTTATTCCAATAATTTCATGTTTTTCTAGTTGATAATGATGCAGAGGAAACCCACGAATGCTTTGTCTTCATCTCCGACAAACTGGCTGAAGAAATAACGTTAACAATCGGCCAAGCTTTCGAGTTGGCCTACAAAAGATTTTTGGAAACTTCTGGAAAGGATCTTGAATCTCAGCGCAGGGCCATGATCACCCAGCAGAAAATAAAAAGACTGGAACAAGAAAACAACATCTACAAACAGAGGTTGTTAGATATTTCGAATATAACCAATGTCAAACAAGAGTTAGAGCAGTATTTGCGAAAAAATGAGCTGAAGAACATTTTGGAAATTAAGTCTTCGAATGGTGAAAGTATTGTTAAGTCTCCTGTTCAGAGGAATGGCAGTATAAAAGAACTTTTAGATCTGACTTCAGATAACACTAGTAATGGAAATGGTAAGTAGAAACTTCAGTGGTCCAATTCACAATATATTGTTTTCACAAGGTAGATATATTTGAAAAGTCCAGTGTGAAATTGATGAAGATATTGGAGAGTTATGGCATAAGAGGTATAATAGAGGTATAACAGTATTTTCTGTATAATTCAGTGTTCATGTAAAAGTATTTGTTTCGAAAGAATTTTTTTCTTTCGTGTAATTCAATGTTTATATGAAAGTAGCTGTTTCAAGAGAGCTTTTTTCCAGTTTGTGTCTGAAAGTTGCTTCTTTGTATGATCTACACATCCATGTATAGAGTTACTTATTTTCAAATTAAATACTTCCTTTCTTTGGAAGATTCCCATATTTTTTTATATTAAGATGGAGTAGTAGAAAGCCAAAAAACTTTCTTTCCCAAAAAAGGTATACCATAAAACTGAATTTCATCCTTTTTAACAAAGAGAAAACAAATAGTTACGCTTCAGTTTCAATATAATAGCCAAATTAAAACCATACGCTCGGATAGTAGGAAAATCGAAATGGACGTTCCACAGTGATCGATCTTTGGTCCAATTCTACTCATTTTGTATGTGAATCATATTAATGCGATAATTGGACTTTTCATTTTTCTGTCCTCTACGGATAATGAATACCTACAAACGAAATGTATTGGAACAATTCATACAGTTTCATCTTTTCTCAATAGTAGGAACCTATTTTTCAACATTCAAAAACTCAGATATTAAGATTTCACTGTCACCAAAGAAATATTGATGATTTTGAAGTCAAAATTGGTGAAATTACAATGCAGAGTACACATGCAGAGGTTAGGTTTTTGGGTGTCTCTCTGGATGAACATCTCTCTTGGAAATTTCATTGCCAACAATTATCTTTCAAACTGAATTATTTAAATTATCTCTTTATTAATTTACGATCTGTTCTAGAAGTGAAACAGACGGTGAATGTTTATTATGCACAAGTCGAATCAAGACTCAGATTTGGCATTTGCCTATGAGGCAATGCATCAGGTGCGAAAGATATTTTCATTGCAAAAAAACGAATTTTGAGATGTATTGCGAGAGTTTTTCTCACAGAGAATCGTGTAGGCCTATTTTCAAAACATGTTGTTGTTTTGACGCTTCCATGTATCTTCATTTTCGAAACGTGTGTACATTTGCATTTGCAATTTGCAAAAAGAAAAATAAATTCATGTGCTCCTGATCATTTTGGCCTCAAAATATCAACAATCATCCAGAAGAATTGAAATATATAAATAAATTGTCTTCATTTAAACATGAGTTAAAGAACTTTTTAATGGAAAAATGTTTTTATGGTATATGTGATTTTATAAAAATTCGTTACCTATATTTGATCAACTACGTGTGATGTAAATTTCAGTGTAAGTGTATTTTAACCTTTTTATTTTTCTGTTTTGATGAAAATTTTTATTTTATTTCAATGTATTAATTTACCTGCCAATTGACAATTCCAATACATGTAAGCCATGTCGAAAAATGGAAATATAATATTGATTGATTGTGAAATTTGAAAGAATGTGTAAAAATACTTTTAAAAAAAAAATTTCGGAAACAACACAATTGTTTGAAGAATAACGACTTCGTAAGAAGTGGTGAAGGCGGCTTTCCCTTCAAAAGGGACAAGGGATGAGAATCCCTGCAAAATTCTTCATCAATAAATGGGATGTAGTTTATCTTTGAGAAAATAAAGAAGGTATTCAAATAACTCATGAGATTCCTTTCTTCAACTTATTTTGTTCATTTTGAGATATATGGTTTTCATTTGTGCATTTGATTTTTCACTCAGTTATGAGTGCTCAAAATACCAAATAATACCTTTCATTTCGACGTATCTCAACAATAATTCACTATTTCTAGTTGAGGGTTTCAGAAATTTGATTTTGGTTTTCTCTAACATAGTTTTTGCACTGTGTATCTCATTTTGAGAGAATTATGAAAGGGACAGATGAAATCGTTATCATTTCAGCTCCGCCAGTACCACCAAGAACGTTCGACTACACACCTGCTGTTGGAACTAAGCTAGAAGGCTTACTTTTCAATGAGCTGGACCCAGATGATGATTTCAATCCAAGATCGTATGAAAATAACCACCTCGAAGTTCAAGTTTCGAATAATAATGGAACAGAATCCAATCCACCATTGAGTAAGTTTATTTGTTATGTTATCTGCCTAAAATAAACTTGAGCATTTATCAATCACGAAGCAATAATAAATTCAACAGTATTCCCGGAAAATCTCTAAATATATTACAAAACTCATCCGCTCGTATAATTTAGGAATTTTTCGGAAGTTCAATTATTATTATCCCAATTCACAAAGGTGGTGCAACTACTGATTCCTGAACGTTTAGCCATCATGATCTTCTTGAAGTTCTTGTTATGTGTTACCTATTTTCAGAAGTAGCCTGGTGAAAGAGTGTATTGTTACTCACCTGTGAATTTTATAAATAAATGTTAAACAAACAATGACGAGTGAGCAGGTGCAGTATCGTGATGCAAAAGCCATAAATTATTTTCCCACAAAACCGGAATTTGTTTCGTATTGCTTCTCGCAATCGGCGCATGACTTCAAGATAATACTCTTCATTGACCATACGACCATGTGGCAAGATCTGATGCACTACCCATGATTCGTCACCAGTTATGACCCTTTTAAGCAAATCTGGATCGCTATTGACGTCATTCAACAAATCGTGAGCAATGCTCATGCAACGGTTTTGTTGATCAAAATTTAGCAATTTTGAAACGAAGTTTGCTGCAACACCTTACCGAAAAAATTGCATGGCATGAGTCAACCCTTATGCCCACATCCTCAGGAACTTCTCTGATAGTGATTCGACCATTCTCCATAACAATTTTCTTCACTTTTTAAACGTTTTTATCGATTGTTGATGTGCTGGGGCGTCCACGACAAACGTCGTCATTCACGTCTTCTTGAATTTCTATGAAAAGCTTGTCCCACTTGTATATATTTTTCTGACTCACGGTACAATCACTGTATGCCACTGTCAAATTTCAAGTGTTTTTGAGCACTTAATTCCATTTTTCACACAAAATTTAATGCAAATTCTTTGATCCATTTTTCTCAATAGCAGAAAATCGCCGAACACGTCAAACACTTGTAACTTTTATGCCTCTCACCAACAAACTAATAATGCTAAACAGCTGAAACTGTGAGCATATGTTCGAGGCGAATGTACCAACATAAACAAATAAAAGTCATTGCTAAGCAAATGTACATAGCCCGCAAAATTTGAACATGTTATGGCATAAGAGGTATA